>CAEGAE010097597.1:0-13368 GCA_903067095.1 Girardinus metallicus
CCCGGGCCGGGAATCGAACCCAGAACCTTCTTGCTGCAAGGCAACAGCTCTACCAACTGCGCCACTGTGCAGCCCGAGCCTATAAACCTTTAAGAAATAATTTATAAAAGTATTATCCGTCCCCTCTTCCTGTCTCTTTTCTAATCATTGTCTTTCCCCCAAAACCGTGAGAGGTTTTTTTTCCTCAGAAGAATAGATCTAATCTATTTTTACAATCTTCCCACCAAGGTCTTGGCAGGCTGTAGCATAGATCAATCTTTAAGGCTTCAGACTGAAAAAGTCAATCTGGAAGAGCGGCCTGGTCTTCTGTGCCTCGACATGCTTGGCTGCCACTCAAAGATCTCAAAGCACCTGTCCTGATAAATGGAGCCGCTAACATCCTGAACAGCCCCCCAAGGACCCATCGACCACCATCTTCTTATCACTCGTCAGCCCCATTACAGTTGCTCTGAAAAATTGAAATTTGACAAAGTACCGTGTGTGCTGCTAATGTGCTGTTAAATTAATGCTTAGATTTGTTGTCTGTAGCTAGTGCACAACCTGAAGTGTAGATGCAGACTAATGTTTGGACTCTGGACAGGATCTACCCATTGATTTTCTTTTTTTTTTAATAACTGATGTTTGAACAATGCTAAGAGAATAGAAGACACACAATCAGATGATGTTGTAAAATCTATACAGTTTATATGATATGAAAAAGTTTAACCAGTTGTTTTAGCAGAATTTGCAGCTGCAGTTTTTATAATGTCTGCAGTCTCCTGCAGCCTCTTATACCTTAAATTTATGTAGCACATCGCAAAATATTCTCAATCAGTGCAACAACAAATCAACGTCCAAACATTTGGCTTAGACTTGCCACACTTTTAGGTGGCTGAGTTTATTTACACTAAACACAAGCTATTTAAACCTTAGAATCTGTTTGACAATATTAATCAGGCTAAAGATATCCAAAAATGGCCTTGAATCTTAAGACGTTTTGACATGGCCTTAAACTGACCATGCTCAAAAACCTTCCAATGTGGCAGAAATAAAAGAATTAGGCAAAGAAGAGTGAGAGAACAAATCCTTCACAAAGATGAAAGTTTTGCTACCAGTAGTCTCAGGAATGATTTTTTTGTTTTGCTTGGTTCTGTAGACACACAAATTCGGCATGCACTATGCAGTGTCTAGTTTGTATTTGTTGCTGGCGAGGGTAGCACAACCAGTTTATCAAGTTATGGAGACAATTATTTCTCACATAGGGCCAGACTGCTTTGGATAACCTTTTTCTTTTAATAATGACTTTTCTTAATTCAATAAATCACTATTTGAAAACTGCTTTGGTGTTTACTCAAGTTATCTTTGTTTGTGACTGTAGAGAGGAAAATATAGAAAAAAACCTCCTGCTCGTTGCGATTCTCCCACATCCGTGGATCCATGCGGGATCCCATGTGACAGAAGTGGAACCACACAAAAAGACAACACAAGACAAGCCATCGCTGTTCAACTTCAACAATCATGACAATTTATTAACCAATGAAAAACATAACACTCACACAATGCATCGTATAACAGACAAACCAATCAAGAAACATAATTACCTGAGATATAGACAATTACACCCAGTTACAGAGACTAACACCGCAGAAGCACACAGCCTCCGGAGAACACTGGACCATTTAAGTATGACCAAAGAACAAAAAAGAAAAAAATTCAGAATGCACTGACTGGTGATTTAAATTACAGAATTAATTTCTGCAAATTTTCCCTTACTTTGATACATATGATACAAGTTAAATCAGCTCAGAGGTACAACAATTATTTAAGGTGACATTGTGCTTTATTGGTTTTGGTCATGTGTGGGTAAAGGAAAGCCAAATGGAAGCTAATAAAAAGGATTGATCCCTATAACCCGAGTCCATACAAAGTCAACTAGTCTGAGCTGTGACAGGTTTATTGAGCTCATTCATTCAGAGAGACAAATCCTCTGCTCCTGTGCCCACAGATAAGGAATGAGGGCAGAAATGCAAACTAGCAATGTTTAAAAGAAGTAGCTCTAGTGTCAGACCAGGATGCGAATCTGTGCAGGAGCTAAAAACACACTAATTTAAGCAGCACAGCCTTATTATCCCCCTACTGTGAAATATCTCTGGCTTAGATGGTAGTTTCTGTTTGTGCTTGCAGCTCCCTTCAGTGGACCTACAGACCAGGTTTTGATCTATAGAGCCAGTTTGAACAGATGTGACAGTAGCTCTGCACATTAGCATTTTTGTTGGTACTTACTGAAAAATGAATTAGGGAGCCACACTGAATAAAGTAGAAAAGGTGCTGACAGCTTAAAATGTTTTTTTTCCTTATTCTTCTAATTTTCAAAAAGTGTTTTTCTTGTACTCCGTGTTTAACTAAAGAACACATGGGGTGTTGTTTAGTCCATGATGCCTTTGCCTCCAGCTGTTATTCCATTGAAACAAGGACTGTTATGAATTTGGTGAGGACATTTCAGCTCATCATTGTTTATGTGATGCAAATTGGCTGTATGTGCAGATACAGAAATTAATTTTCTAATTAAATTTCAATTGGATTTTAGTGAGCTTGTATCAAAAATTTATCCCAAATTAATATTAGGGTTTAATTTAGTAAAGAGAGATTACGAGAATTAAAACACAATGAACAGACAACAGTGCAGAAGCCTATTAACCTTAAAGCTCAACTGTAAAACTTTTTCCTAAACAGCAATACTGTTTTATCTCAAATGACTACAAACGTATGACAACTAAAGCTAACTAGCATTCCAGGTTCATATCTCTGTGCTCAGTACACTTGCCGTCTTTGGTCATTCACTTTATCATCAAAAAACAGGATTGTTTTCTTACACCATGTGGATGAAAGCTGTAATGTGTTAGCAGATAGAATTGTTTACAACTCTATTATCTTTCCAAATTAATTTTTTAAATATTATTTATTTTGACAACTATATTTATGATCTCATTATTTCCCCAGCTGTTTTTTCTTTTTCACTACTGTTATCTGGTGGGGAGAAAGACTTACCCTGAGTGGTTTTTGGTCTGGATTAAAGTCACAAAAAAACATAAAAACTTTTCATTTCTTTTTGACTTTTTTCAATGCTTCATTTAATTAAACCTATATCCTTAATTTCAAGAATAAATCATTAAAATGGATTGTCCTTTAACATTACAATGCACCCTGCCTCACAAATTGTAGCTGAAGGAGAATAACTTAGCTCAAACCTGTGCTTGAGGTGCCAAGAAAAATAATATATTTTTATGAAGACATTTCATACTTGACAAGAAGCTGAATTGCAGTTCTTCCAGGAACTCTTCTTAGGACCCTCCCACTACAACACAAATCAGTGAAGCAACTCCTCTGACTTCAAATTTCTGTCCAATTACAATATAGCTGTCAGATACCAGGAAGCAGAAACAAAAGTTCTGCCCAGTTGACGTGTCAAGAACAAGCTGCAGGAACACCCAAAGCATGGCTGCAAAAACACAATGTCCATTCTCCTGGGGAAGAGAACACATTTTTCTGTTCTTTTGGAGTATGAAGAAGCCTTAATGAGAAAACATGAAGACACTGTACAGTAAAGTTTGAGCTAAATGAAAGGTATTAGTTTGAAGATAGGATTTTAGCTCATTTTTGTGGTTTTACAAACTAAAGAAAGTAATAGGTGTAGAATTTTTAATTCCAGGTTTTGCTTGTCTATGTTGCGGTTATTGTGCTTGTCTAATTTCATGGTGTTCTTAATGCCCCCAAAACTTAAACAATAATTCTCTCATTTTGTTCTTGTGCTAAGATCTGATAAATCTCAGATTTTCAAAAATCTCCTCTCAGTTTAGGATGATCTAATTTATGTTGGCAGTTTCAATATTTTATATTTTAAACTACAGATAATTAAATGCGGCTAAGACTCAAAGTGCTAAATATCCCTTTAGTAGAAGCTCAAAAGCAGATGTTAATTTTAGTTTTATTAGTGACAAATTGTTACAAAACTGCTTTATTGTCGTAGTGCTTAAAACATTTTTGTGTCTTATTAGTTACTGTGTTTTTTTTTTTCTACAAAGTGCCCAAAATGCCGCTAGATAACCTGCAAGCGGCATGTAAAAAGACTGAAGGTAAGTTTTGTTAGTCATGCAGAATCCATCAACACAACAGCTTAAGAACGACTTCAGCGCTCTGATTTCTGTGACAGGAAATGCTTTAGATATTTGCCTTTTCCAACTAACCATTAGGTTCAGTATCTTTCACAAACTACTGAGTATTTAGACGTTAGCACAGTTATCTACAGCAGATATAATATTACATTTTAACTTCACTTCAAATTTTTTTCTTTTAAGTATTTAACATTCGTCCTCTCATTTTGATGATTTTCTCCACCAACTTCCTTCCATTAATATTGATCTTGCTGTTTATTAAATTTTGCTGCGTGTCTCAGCACTCAAGGGGCATCTATAGTTAATGAAGGCAGCTTGTCAAAATGAAATGATTTATGGAAAGGTTTGGACAAACTTTCTACAACTTGAGGAATTGAAAATAAATGGGGTATGTCATTTGCATATTAGAAGTAAACATAATTTAGTAAAGAAAAGATGACGGTTCAAAAGGTTCCTCCATGATTTTGATTTCAGATTAAATGCGTTTGGAATCTAAAACCTTCCCCCAAGTTACTCTTAATTCATGACCATCCATAAGCACAGTTTACAACAGAAAAAAAATAGTAATTTTTGCTCTGGGCGGACCTTTGACGCAATAGGAGAGACGGGTGAGGGAGGCTGATGGTACTTCAAAGCTTTGACAACAAAAACAAGACTCCAAAAACGAAAGGGCTTAAAATCTTTTACCAAGCTTGGTAAAAGCAGGGACAAAAAAAGACTAATAAATAGAGATAATAATAAGGTATAAATATATAAAAAATCTAATTTACTACAGGGTTAGGAGATAACAGAAAAATAAACAAGCTGACAAGTAAAAACTAAAATTATACCAGTTGAGTTAATAAACAGTTTCAATTTAATAATAATATGTTGCACATAAAAATCTTAAATATAAATGAACAAAAAGTCATCTAAGAGAGACTACAGCTGATTGTATTGAATCTTTGCTTGAATACACCTTTGTTCCTTTATTATGATCAAGCATGTGGCAAACATTTACAGGAAAATGTTTTCAGAACCGAGGTTGCCAAAAGATGCCAAGGCAGAATCAGGATGAGCAGCCATCTTGGCTGCAGTTGAAAAGAAAGAGAAGCAAAGAGGGGGTACAAATTTATGACAGTAAAACAGAGCAATAAAAAGTGGTCTCTATGATAAAATAGAAATATTAACCAACTCTTATTAAAGTCGATAAAACTGGATGTCCGGATATCCTGGTTGGTGAATATTGGCCAAACATAAAAAATTATAAGTGGAAAATATTAATCTAAAAATTCTCATTTCAAATCAAACCCATTCTTCATTCTTTATTGTGGTATTTAAATGACATTTTAATAGCAGCTATTTCTTATGGAGCCGCTGCTTGTGACTGACATTTAGAGGTGTAAACATTTCAGAAATGAAGGTAGACGTTGTTCAATAGACAAGTCAGAAATGAGGAACGGAGGGTTTTTACATCCTTCCCTATTACTTATTAATTGGCCAGAAAGGCTCTTGATGTGGTGGACCCTCCACAAGAGGGAACGCTCAAGACTGTACGTGAGATCATTAAGAGCCTGCATCCACATGCGGCTTTTAACATCTACGTTTATCTCCAACAGACAAGTGCAAAAACTACTGATCACTTTTCTTATTAAACTTTATTGTTAGATGAAGTATAATGTCCATTGATTGTTGCCATTTGTGCCCTGTGACAGGTAGACAAACTTGTACTTTTCCCTTAGAGACTTTGCACATCTTACACAGGTAAAGTAAATGGGTTGTTGGCTGAATTTTGCTATCAACTGTTTATTTTCTCTGTTCTGGGGAAACTTTCTATGTTTCCCCATAAAAAGTGGGGAAACATAGAAAGTTTCTATTGGAGCTATTGGTGTGTCGTCTGTACTTGTAGCTCAGTTCTTCTGTGTTTAGTTGTGTCTCCTTCCTGGACAAAGGCATTGATGAAACCAGTGCTGCCAATAACAGTGTGTTCTCTCTTTGCCTTTTCCCTCGGCAGGTATGACTGACCCCATGCTTCTATTTTCAGCTGTCTTTCATTGATGGAGCTATTGTTGCCATTTACTCTTTGTTTTTGCTTTTTTTCTTTTTTCTATCCTTAGTTATACTTCTAACTTAGTGTTTCTATGTTTTATTGTCTTTTTTCATGGAGGAAGCCACTAATGGAGCTATTGATAAATTTAACTTTTTTTGTCCTTTTGCTTTTCTCCAATTAAAAGCAAAAAGTCCAGAAAAACTGACCTTAAACTGCAGCTTTAAGTGTGATATTACACAATGTTCAAATTTACTGTAATGTTAATTCAAGTCTATATGAATTGCATATTCTTTATTAGTTTGTCATCATTTGAAGTTGCCATGATAATTTGTAACTTTTTTCTTTTTCAGTTTTGAGGAAGTTAAAGCTGCTTTAATCAGACACTACAATCATGACTAAGGCTTCCCACTGCATACTTGTACACCGGTACTAAAAGGATCATGGTAATTAGAGTTCTCATTTAGGTGATGGTAATTGGTGCTCTGCATAAACAGTTATCATATGCTACAAAGTGGCCCCTTCAGCACACACCCCTCTATTTTGCACTCTGCTATGGTGTTGTTTATTTCTTTGACCCTTACTTTTTCACCAATGAAATAAAATTAATTCCACCCGTTACTTAGCAACACATTTAGAATTACGAAAAGGAGACTTTGAGGCTAATCCTCAAATCCCATTATGGTGAGTTTATGTGGAGGTTTTGTTGTGCGGTTTTTGCTTTCTTTGAACTCGGCATATGAGTCTCTGATGTCTCATTTAAAGAATTTAGTTTGCGCGAGCAAAAAGAAATATAATTAAATGAGAAAATCAATAATGTAATTTTAATATGTCCTTCAAAGCAGGCATTTAGCTTTACTTTGTAATAACAAGAAAAAAAGTAATAATGGAAAATGTCTTGCATACTGAAAGCAAAATAGCTGATGATTACTGAAAAAACGTTAAATCAAATAATATGAGGAAAAATCTAAGAGCACACAAAACAGCCTGTATAATTTTTTTTCCAATCTCTTTGCTATAACTGTGAACAGAAACTCCTAAAAAAAATCCAAACTACCTAATTTTATCATAAAATGAAACAAATTTGAAAACACTCAGATTTCAGGAACATGCAGACATAAAAATGTGTGTACCACTTGTGGAAATCTGCTGCACTTGATCCATTTCAGTTTGGACGCTGGCCACGTTTAATTTATGGCTCGCACAGCAACTGCCAATGGCTATGCTAACACGGCAGTCTTTACATGCAAAAGCAGCATACAGAAATTTTCAAAGCCACAACTCAGAAAAAAAGCTTGACTCCTAGAGAGTTGGAAAATGAATAAATGTATAGTTGTAATGTGAAGCATGAAAGACAAAATTTAAACAATATATTCCCTCAATCATCAAGAGAGTTGTAATATTTCTGAGTAAAAAATTTAAGTAAAAATGAACAGTTAGAACATAAGCTTTAGCTTCAGCGATAAAAATACTTTATATTGACTCTTATTCTACTTTGACTTCTGGGGTTTTCTTTTGCCATGTTTGCATTTGACAATCCCTTTCCCAACATCTAGATTTATCAAAGAACATTAAAACTTTGTTCAACTCCATACACCTCCTGCATCCAGTTACATCTCCATAAAACAAGCAAATCATTTCAGTGAACGACATCTTACCAACACTCAAACGTGATTGTTGTGTGACAGTCCTGGCTGAAATAAAATGTCCAGCGAGCAGAAATGGGTTGTAACTATTTATTTGACTAACTTTTTGGAAAACGTGTATTTTTAGGAGTATTCTCACGACACCTTACCTTTGACTTTTACTTGTGTAATGTTATTATGGAGTGTTGCTGCTCTTATTTCAGCAAAATTTCTAGCTGCTGAGATTGACTCACTAAATGATGAACTAACATGTTTTAAGTAAAATGCATTAAACACAGACACAAACCTACAGTTTATGTTGAAGTGAAGCCTCTTGTTTTTTTCACAAGCTTTGTTCTGTTATTTTCCATCTGCTGAGCCTGTTGTGCCATTTGCAGGTAAAGTGAGCACACTGCAAATATTAGCAGAGTAAATATTGTCACTGCTACTATGCAATGTTGCAACATATGTTACCTGCTGTAAATATTGGTTTTAGAGGTTTTATTTTGAAAAACATATTTTGAAAAGTGTTTTCTCCTATTTGAATTTGCTAATGTGCAAATATATTGTTGATTTTGGTTTTTTATTTTTATTTTCAGTCCTTAAAATAACAGAATTTGTGCTTAATTTCATTATTTAATTTCTCTGATGACATTATTTGAAAATATGAAATCAAATATTATGTTTACAATTAGCACTTGGGTGACTTATTTTTACCAAATACTTCTTTACTTGAGTAAACATATTTTGCTATTCTTACTTGAGTACAAATTTGAATTTCATCTTTATGTGATATTTAAATTTTATTTGAGTCATTTCAGTATGATAAAAAAAATACAAAACATAAAGAAAAGACTTTTTCACAGCACTGTATGCTGGAAATATGTTAACTCCATATTGGAGCCACTTCCCAGAAAGATTTAGCTCAAGCTGCATGGTAATTCACCTGAAGTTCACTGACATCTGTGCCCTCGAGACATCAATATCTCATGAAATCTATAGTTACTTGTGCTTCCTATGGTGTGGACTCGGTGCATGCTACTTTGACCTTTGTGATGTTTCCGGTCTGGCTGGTTTGTATTGATCTGACATGGAGAGGAGGCTCTGCATCCAACCTGCAATAGATTAGGATATAAGAGGTCTGTGTTCACTCTATCAAAAATACTGGTGACTTCTACAGAGAGACTGGTGAGATGATTATGTATATAATCTACCTTAGCAATATAAGATCTCCTTAATCCTAAAGGTTGCCAAAAGATTGAAAGGGTTTCCAAAAAGGAAACCGACCTCTGCAAAAGTGTAAAAAGTGAATGATTTGGAGTATAGTGAAAATTTTTATCTTTTTGAAAATAAAATTAAGGATTATGTTTTAGAATTGCCTAGTGAGAATCCTGCTTCTCTCATTAACCCTAAGGATTTGTAAAAATAAAAACGGATTTGTCAGATAATTAACTGATAATTAACTTCTATTCTTGGGTTTCACTGTGTGCACAATGCTATTTACTTACCACAAAAATCCAATTTCCAGTCTTCACTGGCTAATCTGCTCATCTTGCATTCATTATTCTTGTACAGCAAAAATAAGATCCCTGATTTGGCAAGAGATAATCTCACTCCATCTTTTCAAACCATCAGCTTGTTTGGCTCGACTAGCAGCCTGAAAATTAGAAAAACTTGCAATACTTGTCTTGGACTTTGTGTGAGACAGAATTTGTCATTTTTCCAGGGATTTGCACATATTATCCTCCGTTGAAAACTTCACATTTAGAAAAAAGTAAGAAAAAGGATTTCTTAACTTCTCAAGTTTTTATTGCACAGGAAACTGAAACAAATGACACATTACTCACTAATTTAACATCGCATACTTCAATATCTTTTAAAAAATGAAACCTGTTAAAACTGAGGTTCAAACAAGGTTCCTTTCAAATGATCCCCACGTCAAAGTCAACATCCATAACCTTGCCATACCACTGGGTGATTTAATTACACGGTTTGTTGATACTTTCACTCAGGGGCGCGTTCTGGCTGCACTGTTTGATCCCTCTATCTCTGTTGTCCTCATCTTTGCAGCATTTAGAGAGCTGCTGTACTGATTAAAAAAATACATCCTTCATAAATTTTAGAGCATCACATGTACAAAAAAAAACAGCACAGATCTGATCTAGTATCTGTATTTGACCAATTTTTAGCATGGATACTGGGCTCTGGCCACCAGTTCAGACTTGTTGGTGCTGAACATGTACTGGTAGATGTTTCTCTTAGAGTTTAAGCTTATGAGTGAAAATATGTTGCACACAATAAAACACTCATACAGCGCCATGAAAATTGTCTCCTAAACCTAATAATTGCTTATAACATAATTGGCAGCAACGACTGACGTTAACCATTTGCAAATAACATCTAAGTCTTACTGTAGAAAACTTTTGACCAACTCTGATTTCCAACACCTTCCAAAAAGCTTCAATAGCTTTAAGCTAAACTTTACTGGAATAATTTTTATCAGCGAGCCTCTCATGGGAAAGTTCACAACTGATTAGTATTTTCTCTTGTTTGTCTCTGGTGTTCTAAAGGCTTACAAATGACTTTGCAATCTTTCTCAGACTAATAGGTGTCAATTACTTTGTTTCCTAAAGTATTTGTATATATCTGAATTATTTGGAATGGCGTGTAGTGTGTTGCTTTTTGAGATCTTTTTGCCTACTTTATGTTGTCAGACAGGTTTTATTTAAGTAATTTCTTACTTCCAAAGGTCTGGCTTCAGTCAGGATTGTGTAAAACTGAACAAAAAATTTGGCATTAAAGTTAATTCATTATTTCACAAGGAGATAATTATTTATTGATATACATATGTTCACATCGGTTTGAATTGTATTTTTTTTTCTCTTTTTACATAAAAATTCCTTGTGGTTTGGATAATTTTTGTTGGCTATTAAAATGGTAATGGTAACTGCAGAGCACTGTCTGCTTTACAGAGAAGTAACATCTATTATTGGCTCCAACAGGAAAGCAGACGTGATGGCTGACAGCCACTGTATTAAATTTTTGAGTTTCAACCTTTATCTGCTTTGAAACATGTAGAACTAGAAAATGCTAGCAGCCTGTTGGGAGTATTTGACAAAAAGTAGACATACTGCAAATTGAATATAGCACATAGAATCTATTTAGAGTTTTTTTTTTCCACAAAAACAGAAGAATTATCTTCTGAAAAAATTTAAGTAGTGTAACCAGGGCCTGTAAGAACACTGAGCTATTTGAAAACTGCAGTGATCTTTGACATTTGTTCCCATATGTCTTTTAAAGAAATTTTCTTTATTTAAGAAAAAAAAAATGTACGTCATTAATCTTATGAAAACAATATTTTATTTACCTATGGATACCATCTTATTTACACAAACAAACACATAATGAACTGAACTACCGCAGTATGTAAAACTGGATGATGACAATAGCTTCATTGGAAGAGAATGCAATGTTGTGCAAATACAAAATGCACACAAATACAGTAAAAATGCCACCAGGATAGCCAACATTCATGCACAAGAAGTGTTATCCTTTGGCTTACGGCACATACTACACAGAATAAGGCATACAAACTGCTGCTAAAGTTACAAAAAAGCTACAATATCTCAGAGTACTAAGTTAAAGGCAGTCAGATTTTAGTGGTCGCTAAGGACTTTGACTTGGTACTTCAAGATATCCAGTGGCCATGATGAGCACAAAATCCCCACATAAACACAAAAATGGCCAAGTACATTAGCTGTATGTGTACATTATGGTCCCTCCTCACATGTCACAAGGTCCAGTGCAAAATTTGAGATGGGAAACAATACAAAGCTAAATGCAGGCAGTGAAAAGCAGGAATAATAAAGATTTGATTGAATTAGTGTGCATAAATAAATGGGCTTTCTACATGAGAGGAAAGATATAAAAATGAAGAGAAAAATGCCACAGAAACTTCCCCGTTTGTTTCAGGGGTCAAAAAGCTGCAGTTTTATCTTTCTTTTAGACGGTTTTATCAATAGAATATACACTAATTAGAAAGTCAGTGTACAGAAATAAGTTAAAGTTTAATATTAAAAGGTAAGTCGATGTCAGTGAAAAAAGGCAAAAATTAAAACAAAAACTAATATGAGTAAAACAAAATAAATTAAAAGTTGAATAAATTATCTGAATAGTTTTAGGCACAACCTTCCAGTTTTGTATATTTTCTTTCTCTCACCTGCACAGTGTCTTTAAGAGTCATCCTCTGTTTTAATAATGTGGAAAAGTGTAACGTTAAACAGGACCTGGTGGCCATTATTCCAGCCGTAAAGGGCGCGGTCCCTGGAATTGTAGTCCAACATGGACATGTGAAAGTACTGGTTATGAAAGGGAATGTCTGTGTACTCATACGTTGATGTTTTAGTGGAGAAGGCGTAGTACACCTTGGCACCAGTGAGGTGGGAGTTGGTGATGTAGAGAGTGCCGCAGATCATAAACGACTCGCCTGCATTCCTCTTGGAGTATTCTGTGTTCCACGTGTCGAGGATCTGGAGGGTGTCTGGGTTCAGCCGGCTGATGACGATGTTCCCCGCGTTCTGGTTGGTCGCATACACGGCCCACAGGCCCAGCTCGTCCACCATGAGGTCGATGTCCGAGAAGCCCCCCCACGTGTACGGGTACACGTTGTGGAAGCCTGCTGACTCCAGTGCCCTCTGGGTTATGACCAGGCCCGTCTCAAAGCTGTACCTGACAATGATGTTGCTTTGCATCTTGTTGTAGTACAGAGACCCGTTGTAAACAACATGGTTGGTTCCGGCCCATTTGAAAGGAAGGTTGTAAGTCATGGATTCAACTCCTGCCACAAAGTCACTGATGGATTTATACTCTTTCACGATCCTATTGTTGGTGTAGCTGTCCATGTACCAGACCTGTGGACAAATGCAGAAAATACTTTTGTAATGTTTGAAATTGGAAGCATGGAAGACGTTTACAGATACAGATAAATAAGAGATATCTCTTATAATTAGGTTTTAAGCATCATAATTATCGTTAAAATTGACCACATAAAAATCAGCATTTTTCTTATGACAGCAACGTTGTATGAATTTAACTACAATAAACAATACTTAGACAATAAGAAATGTATGCTTTTCTACATTTTTTGATAATATAAAATATTACATGACTTATTGTTGGTGCATTTGACTCAAATGTTTTGCATTAAACTATTTGGTCGTTAAAAAAATCTGTCTTGGAAAAAGGGCCATGTTATAATTATTACTGAATTCAATACATTTTCTAGAATCAACTCCTCAAAAAATGGTAAATATCAAAAGAAAAAACCTACCGTAAAGCCAGAATCTAAACCCTACACCCAAACCCCAATTTGAACCCTGACCCCAACCCTCCTCCCAACCCCAATCGCAACGGTACAACAACCGTACTCCAAAACCTACCGTAAAGCCAGAATCTAAACCCTACACAGAAACCCCAATTTGAGCGCTGAACCCAACCCTCCTCCCAACCCCAATCGCAACGGTACAACAACCGTACTCCAAAACCTACCGTAAAGCCAGAATCTAAA
>CAEGAE010097601.1:0-15361 GCA_903067095.1 Girardinus metallicus
TATATATATATATATATATATTCCCGCTCTCTCGTGTTAATCTACTTGCTGTTACTCCCTGTCATTTTGCTGCTGTTACACAGAAATTTCCCCATTGTGAGACAATAAAGAATATTTCTATTCTATTCTAAGCACAAAGAGGGAATAAAAAAAGAACAAACTGCAAAAGTGGCAGTTTTCCATCAGTTTACGCTAAAAACTTTTAAAGTTTAAAGTACAAGTGTGAAGAGGTGAGAGTGGAACAAATTGAAAGAATTTTTCCTTCTATATTAGTATAGCTTTCATGAAGCCATCAATTGCTGCTAGACACTAAAAAGCTGCAAAGTCTCAACCAAAAACACAACTAATTGAGAAGGGATGACAAATTTATCACGCATCAAGAAGGCTACCGCATGAGGGAAGGCTCAGAACCCTTGGAAGATTAAAAACTTTTTCCTGGAATACTAGGCTTTATTTGTTTTCCAGTATATGTATAAGACCTCAATCCCATCTGCATGGCTATGTCATAAGTAAGGTACATTAAAAGAGTATTAGAAACAACTATAAGCGTAACATACTTTAATAGTCTAGCATCTGGAATCACATCATCTAAAGTGAATCTGAAATTGAACCAATATGTTGTAAAAAGACCATATAGTAAATATAGGGATTCAGTGGAGGGATGTGATAATACAAAGTATTAGCCTCAGCTGGCTCTACCCAATAAACCGGTGAGGGGGTTTATGCACAATAAAAAGGCAGCAAGCAAAAATGAAAGGTTTCACAATCCCTCTGAAACTTCCTCTTATTTCAATAAAACACACAGAGAGATACTTTAAAAGTCTCACTGCGAGATAAAACCAACTTTTTTTGCCACATATTGCTCAGGACACCTTGAAACAAGAGATAATGTATCACATAATGTATCAAAGTCATCAACGTGAAAGTTGATGACTTTGAATGCCTCAATTTTTTTTTTTGCCATTTACATATGCTAGGAAAGTAGGCATATCATCAGCAGGAAGGTCCTGTCCATCTGTCCTATCAGTCTGTCTCTCTGTCTGTGTTGAATGTTAACACTACAAGTGGTTGCTAAAGGACAATTTTGGTCAGATTTGAGATGGAAAAGCTGAAGAAAAATTGCTTTAGCAGAAAGGGATCTCACAGAAATACCAAATTACACCACAACTTGGAGAACCACTTATCTTGGCAAAGTGAATGGGATAAACTGCACGGCCCTGGTTTGTTGCTGGTCGACAGTTCAGCTTGTTCAAACAGAATGACAGTAATCTTGGCCAACACTTCAGTCTCAGAACGATGACAGGTTGATTGAGGTACGAGAAGCAATCTACTGGAAGGTCCCGGGTTAGATGAGGACTGAGCGAATGAGAGAACTTGGCATTGACAGAGGCACAGGGAGGGTGAGGAGGTGAAGGGCAGAGCACAAGCTTAAAGAGACCCTCTGAGTAACCAGCGGCACAGATAAATAGTGTGAAGAAAGACTGGAGACAAACAACAACAGGAGAATTGATCTGAAGATACAGTGAGAGCATAAAGAGCAAGCACTTACGGACACAGGTAGGTTGGATCCCGGTCCAGGTAAGATCCGGCAAACACAGCCTTGTTGTGGAGCCTTGCAGTATGTGTCCCTGTTGGCACTGGAAGTCTACTCTGCTCCCCACCTGGCCACAAACAGACAACATACAAAGAAGGAATCGATACACTGATGCAAATGCCAATAAGCTCCCAGCTTCAAATCTAAAGAGCCTGGAAATAATACTGAACACTAAATGTTTCTTTTCTCCTTAGTAATGATTATCTGTAGGGTGTTGTGGTAAAAGGGAGAGTTATTCCAAAGCTGATATCCTTTTTTTTTTTGTTGTTGTTTTGTTTTATTTTGTTTTCTTATCTGATACGGAGATTAGGAGGGCTTGTCTGTTTTCTAGTGTTTAAATAATTTTGTTTATATTTTCAGTAGCCATTCCAGTCCACTCCTTAAAGACAGCATGAAGACAGATTATTCTCATTTGGAAGTGTCAAGATGTGGGTAAAAGTTGCTCAGTAATGCAGAATGATACAAGACTACACACCATTACAAGCACTAATCCGCGTAAGCTGCTTCTTCTGTCTTTATTGTGACACTTTTCATATCAGTGATTCTGATGAATGTTTTGAAGAAATTATTTACACTTAACTTGCGACACTCAGAAAGTAAAAGCGTGTAAATAAAGTGAAATACATAGAGTGAGACCCTTCAGGGGAGATGTCAAGCACACAAACATTATGATATAGATTTTTGTGACAATTAAACTTTTGCAGTTTCTTGTTTCATGCAAATCTTAATACTACAGGTATTTAAAAGTACGATTTTACTGTAATGTTTGTGAAGAATGAAGAATTGTCTCTGTGGTTGTAGAGACTAATGGGGATCCTTAAATTAACATAGCACCAATATTGAGGAAAGTTGGGAAATCACACTAAATTTATCTCTGTTATGGTAAATGGACTGAACTTATATAGCGTTTTATCCGATCATTTGTGACCACTCAAAGCGCTTTACACTAGAGTCACATTCACCCATTCGCTCTCACAAACGCTCACACATTCATACACCGATACGCAGATCAGTAGGCAATTTGGGGTTAAGTGCCTTGCCCAAGGGCACATTGACATGGGGCAGGAGGAAGCTGGAATTGAACCTACAACCTCCCGATCATAAGACAACTACTCTTCCCACAGAGCCACAGTCGCTCTGTGGGAAGAGTTATCACCTGAGAAGCATATGTACAAATTTTCTCAAAACTGCAGTAATATATTATTACAAAAATTGCAGGTTTTACCCATGAATCCATCAGAATCTGCCCATTTCACAAAGATCTTCATAGCATATACAGAAAAATGAGGTGAGCTTTATAACTTTTTCACCCTATGTTTTAGTAATCAGTCAGGTTTTCTCAAGGATTATGGTAAATTTACAGTTCCCGTTGGAACTCTAAATATACTCTCAACCAAATATTGGTATACATATCAACTCTAACCTTTAAATAATTCATTTAAACCAGTTTTTGTGGTCGACAGATGATGAAACAAAGTTTCAGTACCTTTAAAAATAGCTGGATCTGTGAGTTTGAATATGTGGATTGACTCTAATTTTTGAGTTTTGCTGATATGGTGCTTCTCAAAGAAGGTGGATAATGAATATTGTGAATTATGAGTATTATGAGTACAGAGACAGCATACATTTATGTGTTTTCTGTTACAATAAAAACCAATACATTCAAATTTGATAGTTCAAACCATACTATAAATGGCTTTCACAGTAGAGAAAATAGGGATCCTTCTGTAAAAACAAAGTCTAAAGTTGAGCCAAAGTTGTAAAGGAACCTAAGGTTTATGTGTTTATCATTTCCATTCCTGCACAGGAGCGCTGACAGAGCTACCAGCCAAAGTGCTGCCTACAGTGTCTTCTTGAAAGATGGTTTGAAATGTTAGAAGATTCATAGATCGAACTGCCAATATTTCAGCCTTCAAATGGCTGGAAATCAAGTTGTAAGGCCAGACAAAAAAAAAAAAAAAACTTTAGTATTGCCAATAGTGGTTAGTCTTTTCTCATACTATTTTTTGCTTTTATCTGAAAAGCTTAAGTGCATAAAGACATCACTAAATTAGTTTTTTCTCCCCCTCATCTTACCTTGAAACCCGTAGAGTAATTCATGAAGCCATGTTCAGGTATTCCTGGATTTTCACATGTGCTTCTCATAGGCTCTGCAACAAGAAACCATTGTGGCGATAAGGGATTGCAAGGGAGCAAAGCAGACGGTGTGACAGAAAGAAAAAGATTGATAATCAAAAAGTCATTTTTCTCAGGAGTGGCTTGTACAGGCAGACAGTAACTGAAGTGGCTTGCTAACGTGAGCAGAATCATCTAGGAATGATTTATTTCTTTCGCAATGAATTTTGAGCTTCTGAAATTTGTTGTAAAATGAATAGTAATTTTGCTATTATCTGAATGTGATGAAACTTCTCTCCACCATTTAAGTCAAGCACAAAAATACACTAATATACTGACAATTGACAACATCAAAACCATCTGTCATGAATTAAGATTTGAGTCAATGGGCATCTCACTGTGTTGCTCTTGTGCAAAAATATTTAATGGTTATAATATAATGGTTATTAATTTTTGTCATAATAAAAATGAACAGATTTTTATTACAAACAAAATTTATGTATGACCATTTTGTGAAGAAATGCAATACCTATACACCGAGGTTGAGAACCACTCCAAGTGCCATCCTCCTGGCAAATGCGTGTTGTCGCTCCAACAAGCACATAGGGGGCGCTGCAACTGAATGTCACCTCTGACTTGAATATGAAGCTGCGTCCTTCTCGCTGTCCTTTGGAAGGCACGCCGGGATCTCCGCAGAACTTGGCTGCAGATACAAAGTGATATCGTAGATGTGTAAAGACTAAGCATGAGTTCTACTTTTTGAATCGAATTACTAATTCAAAAAGTAGAACTCATACTTAGTATTGTCGCAATAAGCAGTAAATCAATTAAACGCATGATAAATTAAAACAGCCTCAATAATTTCCATTTGCACGATTTATCGTTTTCCCCTTTTCTCTCTCTTTCCACCAAAAACTGGATGAAAAATGTCATCAGTCTTTCAGTTCTTTGGTCTTTAACCCTTTTTCTGAAGGACAATTTTGTTCACAAAGACTTCATAATTTTATTTGAAGTTTTGTTTATAAGAGTTTTCCAGTTACAGAGTTAAATGTTCATTAGAATTTATTGATCTTTGAGGATGAGTTGTTGCATTTCTATACCATTACCAAAATGATGAAATGAAAATGATCTCAAAACAACAATATTGTTGTTTATTGCAATAACTTCTGGGACAATTTACTGTACAGCAAATTTTTTATTGTGACAGGCCTACTAGTTCTATAGACTCATTAAATACACAGTAATACATTTCATGTATTTGCATTTTGTTGTTTTGATGATAATTATGACTGATCCTACCCCAAAATTTAGCTTCACAGAAAATTGTACTACAAAAGACAAAAAAGGGACGTCTAAAATTCAAACGTAGACTGTTTTTTATATTGGTCTGAATACAGCAGGAAGTGAACTCAGTGATTAATCCTTTTGCATTAACTACTCCATCAATGTGGTGTGGCATAGCTCCTCAGAAGGGTTTACATCAGGTCCCTACTCTGGCCAATCAAGCAAAGTGGTACTATGGCCCTGAAGCCACTTATTGGCACTACAGGCAGTGTGAATGTGGCCAATTCCTGCTGGAAAATGAAACTTGCATCTCTATTAGGCTTATCAGCATAGGGACAAATTAAATGCTCAAAAATTTCCCAATATTTCAGATTGGGCTGACTTTGCATCTTAGAAAACTGTAACTACACATGGTAGTGAATGGAGATTTTATTTATTTTTTTTAAATTTTAGTAAGACTACAATGAATCTTGTTAATTGTGGATAATTTTCTACCATATTTATTATTTCCACTTAACTTTCAACTAATATCCCTGGATCAATCACTTGATGGGTTTTTATACCATTGACCATTTGTGGCTAACCTCGTTATAGAAGATGCTAGTGATTGTTAGCATAAGAACCATCAATTCGGCTGAGGAAAAATATTAACAATAAGTGGAATTTTTTCCCCCATTTACTCGCCTTACACTAGTTTTTCTTTTTTGTTGTTTAGTTTTTGTTTTTCACATCCACTAATTGAGCAAGGTGAAACATATGTATGATGCAGACTATAAATACTATTCCCTTGAGGAACAAAGGGATGATGAGTGAATACATGATCCCTAGAGGATCAACACATAAATTGTCAAGTTGCCAAGTAATGAAGATAATTAGCTGGTGGGGTTATCGTGTGTCCAGATGCTGAAATTCTCCCAGTTCTGGGGCTCCACTGTGATGAGGAAGTGATCCTCACTGTAAAACACTTTGTTCACTTCATCACCACCCATATCCGTGAATATGACCTCAGTGTTGTTTTCTCTGCGATAACTCCAGACGTGGAAAACAAGCCAAAAACATGAAGATTTTTCTAATCAACTCATGCACATTCAGGTTTATGATGTTAGTCTTACACCCAGAGTGAACAAAGATTTTTCACAGCCCAATGTTTTTCAGGACTGAGCTACTGATAGGTAATCAGAAGAAAACATAATTTTGTGAACTTGAATATTTTTAAATTGGACTTTGTTCTCATCCAGTTTTTACATTTGTTGGAAAAAAATTGATACTGAAGAAATGGATTGTTTTTCAAAAGTGGTTATAGTTTCAGTGAGCTAAAGATACTTAATTTGTTCAAGTTAACAGTCATAATGCTGACTGTGCTGGTTGTTATGTCAACCTTGATTAACTCCTGAATAAGTCTCAGCTCATCAGTGAGGGGTGATGGTGAGTCCTGAACCCTGATTAGTTAAGAACCTCAGGCCTTTTCTGAATTTAATGTTGATGTTTCCCACCTTGTTCTCCATAAGAAAATTGCAGACAGTGACTGAATGGAGAGGCTTTAATTAAGAAATAATAAACTGTGTGGGCTTCTGCTGTAGCAATACATGATCAGAGACCAAGTACCTCCATTGGTTTCACTCAGATAATGGGCTTTGCTCTCTTTGGTGGACTTTATATCCCATTTATATAACCGTAACAATAATCATCTTCCTATATGATTTGGAATGTCTTCAAAGAGGAAATTATTCAATTGTTGAGGAAATTATTCAAACGTTACTGGGGCTGTCGAAAGTCAATTTTGACAAATGTGGGCAGATACATGGACATCCTTGTCGCAGGATGAATTGTGCACATCTAATCACTTTTGTTTCCAGTAATCAGTCTCATCGGCAAGTAGCTACAGTAGGTGTATGAATATTCATCTTGGCAGCATAGAGGGAGCTGAGGAAGGTCATGGCTCTAAATTTCAGATCAAAATAATTAGCAAGTGAAATATTAATTTCTCTGAAGGGGCCTAGGGGTTAACTCAACCGAAACCATTTACTGCTGCTCTTGCTCTCTAAGCCTCTTGTATGACATTGCTTTTTTAATGGGACTCTAGCTACGGCCTCAGCAGAAGAATCCTGATGGATTTCCACTGCTCTTCTGTCAATTTATTGCTTATAGACATCAAATAAAATTGGCTCAAATAGTTTAGGCTGAATGGGTTTGATGGTAGGACAAGTGAGCCATCCTCTGGTCTTCCAAATGCCTCTTTCTATTAATCCCCTTATTTTATCCATCCATCACTCCCCAATGACCCCAGTGATCAGTATATGTTGCTTGTTAGCCGTCGATAGTCTTGGTGTATGCGGGAGAGGGAGCAGAGGGGAGGGAGAGAGTCAAAGCATCCAGTCACGCAGCTAGAGCACCGCAGGATCAAGCTAATAATGAGGCAGCTGCTCCTCCAGACCTGACATTTGCTGCTGCATGGAGGTCTGCTGACAGAGATAAGTTCCTCCTTGCCTTCCTCCTACAACTCATGAACTAACAGGATCTTCCCACAACCAATCCGTGATACAACCGATATCTAGGAAGAGAGATTAAAATCCACACAGTGCAAGAATGGCTGGATAAACTTTATACTGAAAATATCTCAAACGTCTTCTTATCCAGCACAATGTGCTCCCCTGGAAAATTAATATCGAAGCACTAAGACCCTGCATTGTGGTTCAAGTCCCGATTCTGACTGGTTTTTCTGGGATGGCAAGAGAAATATGCAAACCTGTGGACAGATCTGAAAACAATTCTTGTCCCATCTCAAATGGCACCGTAAAGCTTAGTATTCTGTTCGTATTTCTTGGAGCGTTGACAATGCAGGCCAAACAGGTGACATGCACATCAGTCATAAACTTCAAGCCACAGGAAAATAATGTTCTGTTTTATGGATATGTAAGAAAAATGGCCCCAAGCCAAACCAAGCTCAGCATATTTAATGTGCCAGTGTGTAGGGGTGTACAAATGTGTGTAGAAAGAGTGAGATGGAGACACGTCAAACTCTTTTTTCTCTCTCTCTCTCTCTCTCTCTCCCTCTCTTTCGCTCTCTCTCACTGCCTTTCCTCTTCCTTGATGAATTATCAATGCTTTGAAGTCATCAGTATGCAGAGGCCAGATTCACAGATTCAAAGTTGGGATCATGGACTTATCCCTGCAGACAACTAAAAACTGGCATTCTCAAACACTGAATTTAGCTCTTCCCTGTGTGCTGGTAGGAGCATGAACATGCATCTTAATCCTGTTTGGCTGCAAATTCCGAGTAAAGATTTGTGTTTGCAGAATCGCACAGTTTTGCTGAGCTGTATTTAAATGCGCTGAGGTGAAAATGAATTACAGTCATAAGTGAAATACTCAGTGATGCAAGCCTGCTATGTGAGGTATGAGCACAAACGAAAAAGCAAAGCTGCAACTTTAAAAATTATTTTTGCTCAAACAGAAACATCGATAAACTTGACAGGTTAAATTTTCCGACAAAAGCCTTCAATGTAAAATGAAAATTTGCTTATTCATGCTGTTAATGGTTTGTTGGATTTTGGGGGGGCATATATCTTAAACTAAGATTTACATTAATATAACTATTTCATAGTTCATAGTTCATATCCATTACTTATGGATGTTTATGTTAAGTCCAGAATCTAAAAAAATATTTTACCTCAGTCCTTTGCAGGTTTTCCATGACAAATGTATGTGTTTATAATGGAACACAAAATGCACAGAGTATAGTCATTATACACAGTCAGCATTAATAACAAGGATTTAGCTCGCCTCCATTCTTCACCTGAGACTGGTGCAGATGGTGCTTTACTGGCATTCTAATACATAGAAAATAACCTCGTCCACACCACATATAATCAGCGTTTTATATCCCTGTGTTCACTGCTTCCATTCTTATGTATTTTGCTTGTGCAAAACTAAAGTGATTCATCACCTCTTTGTCACATTAAGTATGCAGCAGAGGAGTCAAGTTCTTTACAGAAACTTGGTTACGGAGCGCAGTGATATTTAATGTGTAGTCACTCATTTTGTGTCAGCTGGGAATAACTGTCAAAACCTGCATCTGTGTTATTACCGGTGCAGCTATTAAATGTAATTACTGGGCTAAAAAACAGTTCTGTGCTCAGACAAACTAAGCAGCAGACAGGAACAGAAAAGGTTGCTTGCTCACATCGCCGCAGGAGGTTGTTCAGAAGGTGCTCATGTGGAAAAATGATTGCAGTGTGTTGAGGGATGTCACTGCTCATCATAATTGAGGTGGACAGTGTCTGGACATGGTATATTTACCAAGTGGAAACTTATCCATTATATGACCAGATGACAAGTTTGGCTAAAGCAGGCAAGAGAACACACACCTGGGCAGCTGAATGTAAACACAAGGGTTTTTCTAAAGGACAAATCTGGACATCAGTAACTTGGATTGGACACAATAATATATCAATCAGACAACACATTGCACTCTATGCTGCACCTTCACAGCTTTTCAGCTATTTATATTTTGTAACAAAAGAACCACAAATTTTAGTTCATTTTATTAAGAGTTGATGCTGTAGATCAGCGGTGCACAAGTCCAGTCCTGCAACCTTTAGATGAACCCTTCACCAAACAAACTTGAGTCATAAGTTATAAATGCAGTAAATTGTTTTAGAGGAGTGATTTGTTTCAGACAAAGATTATTTTATATTTATATCTCCCTCTGACAGTAAGGGGTTCAGCCAGTGGCAGCTCTGCACCTGCAAGATTCATTTGTACTGTTGATCCTGAGGGACCCGGTCTGGCTCTGGTTGAGAAGGGACGATGGGACTCAGCACTGGGACTGCGAAGGCGCCAACAGAGGCACCTGCTACTTGTCAGGAATATGTGCTTTCACAGCTCTCCAAAAGTTTTTAGTAACACCAGAAATGGGTTCAGGATTGCCTTGTGTTTAGCACCTATACATTATCCAATCAACATAAACCATTTCCTACTGTCTTTCATCAATAGCTTTGTTTGTGTTTCTTAAATAGGGCAGATCTGTGGAGTGTAATACAATTAGTTGTCCTGGCTATAGTTACCTCTACTACTTTGCTCTGGACTACCACATAAAATCCAACTAACAGGTTCAACTTTGTTGCCAAAACATGACAAACCTCAAATGGTATCCATTTTTTTTCAAAAGCACCATACAAGAGCAAATTGCTACATACTGTAAGTTATAGTGTGTCTAGCTGCTGTGGAACAACAAAAGCAATCTGTTATCTGTGTCTTAAAAGCTCCCTCATGGGAATGTGTTCGCTTCTCTGGATACGCCAACATTCTTCAACTTCTGTCACAGTCTGACACTTTTTGATTTGTTGTTATTTAATGACAGCTACTGGAAAACAACAAAGCTGTTTACCTCACTGTCTTCATCTGAAAGTAAAACTACTGTAACTCATTAAGCCATACAGTATTAGTTAACTCTATGCAATATCCATCAAAACTAAATTCACATTTTCTTTAAGTCTCTATACAGCTGTGAAGTTGACATGAAAAAACAACAGGCAGCCCTCAACTGCAGCTCACGCTGTGATGCCTGAGTCATTAAAAAAAAAGATCTTGATGTGGCTCGTGTTTAGATAGGTGAGATTTCCTTTGTGATCAACATTCAAGAGTCCTAACACTGAGAGAAACAAACGCATGTAAGTACTTTATCACTTAATATTTCACTTCTTTGTGACACATTGCATGACCGATTCAGATGGCAGTGAGACACTGTTTGAGCAGCCATGCATAACTGAGGTTATTAGTACACTTGCAAAGACATCCCTGAGAAGGTATTAATGGAGTGGGGAGAATAAGAAAATTCCGTCATGAGTCTGCTCAGATCATCATCTCCGTCAACACTGCAGCTCTCCCCCTGAGGGTAGAGGGCAATTCACTTCTTTTTAATCTACATATAAATTAGAGACTTTATTCTATGTAATAATGACAAAATGTACACTTTTTACTATGAACATTTGTGAATTCATATATTCGTTAGCATATCAAAAACTTGCTTAAAAAACATAAGAAAACAAACACAAACAGCAACACAAAAAATATGTATTTCTGACTTTTAGATTCCTTGGAAATTACAACTTAGCTTAGTCAGCTAGTCCTCTAGCTTCATATCTGACTTATATTTATTATTCATGAATTATTACACTTTCATTAATTAGAAAAACAAATCATTGAAAATTGCAAGCAGTTTAAAGAGTGCTTATAAAAAGGTATGCGATGCTAAAGCAATGACTGAGATAAGCAAAACAATATATTAAAAATGCAAGAGCTGTGTACTGCTGACAAGGGACAAATAAAATGTTACCTTCTATGTCAAAAATTCCCAAGTGACAAATGAAGAACAGAATGACTTTTGCTGACTGAATTTCTGTAGTCCTTATTTCACTTTTATATGAGAAACCGAAAGGTTTCGGTCAGATGTACTGCATTTTGGTCAAATGCAGTACACAAGGTGAAACACAATCGCTTTATTTTATTTTTTAGTACTTTTATCGTGCACAAAGAACTGCTAGTTCCATGTATATGATGGAATACAAAAAGTTATATTTTTTTCTGACTGAGTTCAACTAAATGGAGAAAAAAAATATTTTTAGGCAGAACTCCTACTCACACACTCTCAATCTATACACAAAGAAATGTCTTCTGCAAATTTCTTTAATTACTGTCATAACTAGCCTGTTAGGAGGTAGAGATTAAGGTAGAAAAGAGCAACTTACGCAAGCACTGAGGCAGGTCTCCGCTCCACGTGCCATTTCCTGTGCAGGTAAGCACAGCAGGGAAGGAGAGTTCATACCCAGGTAGGCAGCCATAGCTTACACTGGACCCCCACTCCAGGACGGAGCCCTCCAGCAGCCCGTTGGGGATGGATGGTGGAGTAGGACAGGTCACCACTGTGAAAACAGTCGGCACACACTTACAGGCTTGTCAAAGAATGATTAATAGAAATGTAGCAACCCATAATGTAACAACAACAAACATAATGGTCTGTGTTCATTTAAATACAATAATAATAATAATCTGCCAATAAGCAACTGAGTCAATCAATGGACTTCATTGGTAATAATAATACTAATAATAATAACTATTATTAGTATTATTATTTTTACTATCATTGTCGTCGTCATCATCATTGTCATCATCGTCATCATCAACAATTAATGAATTTAGGGATTTATTTAACTAAGCCAGTGTTTCCCAACCCTGGTCCACAAGGCACACTGCCCTGCGTGTTTTAGGTATTTCTCTGCTTCAACACACCCCATTCAGATGACTGGAGTTCAGCAAAAGCCTGTTAATCAGCCATCAATTGAAATCATGTGGGCTGAAGCAGGGAAATGCCTAAAACACACAGGGCAGTGTGCCTTGAGGACCAGGGTTGAAAAACACTGAACTAAGCTAATAGTATTATCAATTATATTGTGTACAACAAACAATTCTCACGTTGGCTCTTCCAGCTATAGTTAAGGAATATTGTAGGAATATGAATGAATATAATTACTAGGGATGATGGACATGTGTTATTACCTGGCCTGATAAAAACCAGCCTATTGTACTATTTTTGCTATGTACAGAGGGTCAGCTATTGAGAAACGATTGCTTCCTGGATGCGTGGACTCTGTTGCAGTTTTACATTTTATCCAATCACTAACGTTTGTTTGTGATGTATGTAATGCGCCAGTTTGACTCTATGAAGCCTACCGGAAATTGCCTGCGCTGTAAACAACTATCTGCTAAGAGAGAAGTGCCTATCGGAACGAGACGGCTGTTAATGTTAATTCAATATGTGGAAGCGCGACCAACAGGACTGAACGGCTTCCTTCACTTCCACTGCTGCCATTGCTAAAAGTACAGGCAGATTACAATTCTAAAACAGGACAGACAATCAACGTCATTGTTCACAACTTTTTCTGTTCACCAATTACACCAGTAGAGTTTCTACCAGAGGAATGTAAGTAAATGGGAGAAAGACCAGACTGAGCTGTAGGCGAAATTTGAATCAAGTGGAATAGCAAAGGAAGGCAAAGGCCAGGCTAGCTGTTAACCATTTTCTATTAGCAAACTGTGCAAAAACTGCAAAATGTACCCTACTTGCAAGAAATTCAATATATTTATGTATTATTACGTTATCGCTGACAGTGAATAAAATTGCAAAGAATTGTTTTAGTTCAACAGCAGAAGCATTAAAACGTATTAGGTTAGTGGCATTTTTTATGACTAGTGCTTTAAAAGCTTGACTATATTAATGCCCAATTATTATGTCAGTGGTTTTAATACAGTTAGGTTGAGTTAAATTAGAATACTATGTCAGCTGCTGAATTAACAAAATAAGCCTACACTGCCCCAAGTGGCCAGGGGCCGTAACACAAACAAAACATATTATGCAGATAAATTACACAGACTGAAATTTCCAGAGATAATGCAGTGCCTTTCATTTGTCTGATAATCGTTTAGATTTTCCATACCGTCGTAAAGAAAAAAAAAACAAACCACAATTACAAGATATTGGAGGCCTTGATGTATTTTTGGGAAGCTCCTTTAAACTTTTGTTTACATTTAAATCTTTTATACTGTTAATTAGGATTTTTCATTTATAGCTAATGAAAGCATGTAATTTAAGATTAAAACATTACATTGAACTAATAAAACCAATTTTAAATTCAGAAATGTTATTGGAAAGTATGTTTAATAGCTGCTTGAAGGTTGGGTTTTTCAAAAGATTATTTTAATCTGACAAACTAGGTCAATAAAAAAAAAAACATAAAAATTTACAGTGAACACATTAAAAACTACCATAAATTGTTAAATTATTGTCAGGCATTACATTACTGGTTGTTATTACATTATCAGTCCATGTGTGCACATACCATAGGGACGTTAGAGTCAAAAAGGGATTAAGAAAGATTTGGAAGGTAAGACCAAAACAATAAAAGAAAAACATAGAGGTTACATTTTAGAATATTTTAGTTACTATTTACGTTTCTACTTTTCATCAGAAAAACAATGAAAGTGAAAAAACTTATCGGGAAACTTTACATTTTAACCATAAAGCAGACAGGCGCTTCTGGCTTTCAGAACAGACTCATTTATAACTTAGAAGATGTGTACAAGTAAAAGGTGAAAAATATGTGGCAGCCTGTTGAGACCACATTATGATTCTGTGCTTAAAACCTAAAAACTGGGAGCTTTTTGAGAAATAAGGCACTTTTTGTTTTTTAAGTAAATAAGAACATTTCGGGTGTTCCACATGTTAGTTTTTTTACAGATCCAGACAAGTTGGGAAGTTTGATGAAAAGTGTCTACTTTAAATTTAAAAACGTACCCAAGGATAACAACAAATACATCAGCTGCTCTGCATTGTCTATATCCATTAGTGGAGACAGATGAATATGGCTTTAAACTTCATGTTGTAGTTTTATGCGATGTTAAGTAAATGTTTATGTTGATTATAAAAGGTTTTTTGGTGTTAAAATGGTGATGATCTATATCTGTTTCTCTTTCCCTCTCAGAACACTTTCACAAACAGCTAAAAAAGCATATTACCTAATCAAACTAAGTGCAATAAAGCATAGCAATATTTCAAGGATATCAAACAGGAACGAGTAATTTTACATACTGTTTACAGTTAAGACCAAATGGAAACTTGTGTTTTGACTGAGGAATTTTTTTCTTTTTCTGTTTACAGTTTATTGAATACTTGTGAGTAATCTGGGGACATTTTGTGGCTCTGCAAGCTGTAAACTTTCTCCTCAACAAATGTAATAAATAAATGCATAATAAAGCTCTGAGTTAGTTCTCACACACTAGCACGTGGGCCCACAGGGCTGGAGACTGGATATGGGTTTTAAGTATGTGAATAAATTATGGCAGTTCTTTAAATCGGTAGCTATCCTCGTGTAACATGAGTCTCACTTCAATCCCCAGCAGCTTTAGTAAACATTATTTAGAGGAGACAATCCTTTCTACAGGAACTCAGAGTAATGAACAGAATCTAAGATCAGCGCATGACGAATCCATTGCATGACTACCATCTTTGCCCCATGCTATGCTGTGTATGGCCTGGTAGTTAATTTAACTATAAACATTGAAGCTTCTGTAGGTTTGAAACACAATGAAAACAGGCCACTGTCCACATACCACCAAACTATTAACTGAAAGCTGAAAATAAAATTTCAATTAGAATGATAAGGATGAGTGTGTTTTAGCTCCAGCTCTGAATTTTGTCGTTTTGTATTGGAGTTTCAAGTTGCAGACCAACACAAAACAATGCATAACTTTCAAGGGGAAGTTATGCAGACTGAATCCTATGCTATATATATATATATATATATATATATA
>CAEGAE010097603.1:0-22545 GCA_903067095.1 Girardinus metallicus
TCCCACCGTGCCTTGGTGTTGTAGGCCGGCTGCCCCTGTCCCGTGCCTTACGTGGGGTTGTTGGGGGGGTGGGGGGGGGGGGGGGGGGGGGGGGGGGGGGGGGGGGGGGGGGGGGGGGGGGGGGGGGTGAAATGCGAAGCTCACGCCTTTTTCTTTTTTACTGCAAAATCACAAAATCTAATAAACAGGAATGCAGCCCCACCTGAAGCTGTCTTCAGCCTGCGACGGCATCTTTAAGGTGGTGGGGTCTGTAAGCTGTATCATCCCACGCAGTTTCCCTTCCAATGCAGTCACTGCCGCGAATATCAGCCATTATAAGTGGCTGTGTTTTTTATTATTATTATTATTATTATTATTATTATTATTTTATTATTATACTGGGCGTAATTGGCTTACTAATATGGAAAATAACGCGCTCCATAGTCAGTTCAAGATAAGAATGGGCAAATTATGCGCTTCTTTCTGCAACAACTGGCGGAGCGACGTATATGGGAAGCTTTAAAGAAAACCAAAGCTATTTAATGAGCTATAACGACGAGGAAAAAGTGTCATTAACTCACCAACTCCGATTTTCTCCTCTTCTGTTGGTATCCACATATTTGATTATTTCCCCTCTGGCAGAGCAAGCCACATTATGTCGTTATCGTGAGATGATGCTGCTGGGAAAAAAAAAAAAAAAAAAAACTACAAATGAAATAGTCTCGGCTGATCCCGTGGTTGTCCAGACTACATGTTTCGAGCAGAATATGCGCTGGGGAAAAGGCTGAAAGGCTCAGTGTCTCTGCTCTATTATGTCCCGGCGTGTGTCTCCAGTCTGATGCAGTCTCCCTGTCCACCTCATGCAACGCGCACAGACACACACAGAGACACGCAGGCACGCACACGCACGTACGCACACGGTGATCGGTTTTCTGTTTGCCACAAAAAGGTGTTACTGCAGCCGCCGTATTAAGGGGTTTCGGCTCTCCTCGCAGCCTCTTCGCGTCGTTTCTTCGCGCTGCCTCTTCGGCTGCTGCTCGGCTGGGGGCTTCCGCGCAGCGACAATTGGCCTAATCGCTCGGTAATTATAACATATTGGATGTAGCGAAGAGCTGTGGCAGGAAATTACTGAGAAAACAGCAAAAATACCATAAGCTGCGCCATCTTCATGGTCGTCACATGACTTGTTTTGTCAACACCGATGTGTCAAGCTTTTGCAAATGTATGCGCCCCTTCTGTCCATCCATCACAAACCGCTTTTTTCTTCCAGCGGGGAGGGATACTGGCTGGCAGTCTGCCTTTTGTGTGACTGACTGGACTTGTTACTTTGGCAGCTGCTTGGCCATAAAGTAGCTCCCGGTGTTACACATCAGGCCAGACCACCATGTGGGGAAACACCTCCTGGTTGAGTCATTTCCAAGAAGCAAAGCCACTCTATAGCAGCGATGCTTTGTCATAGTGCAGTCATCCCCCCCCCCCACACACACACACACTGATGGGGTGCAATTCATTTCTAAGGGCAAGTTCGGTTTAATGATTTGTGAGGATGAATTTCGCACGAAACTATTCACATCATTATCAATTCTCCTTGAGGTGCCATTTACAATAAATAATCCATATTAGCGATTAGCATTTATTATTAGATGTTTTTTTTTTTTTCAATGTCTTAGTTTGTGCAACATGTACATTCCACTTTTAAAATGTCAGGTTTTGGTGTTGCAAAAAAAAAAAAAAAAGGACTACATCTCATTTAGAACCTTCCTCCACCAAAAATGTGACAAAGGGCAGGAAATGTGCTTAATTCAACCGATTAAAAACAATGTTAGATCAAACATGTAAATAATGTTGTTGATGCTTCCATGAATAACAACAATAATAACAACGACAATAATAATAATAAATCCTTAGACAATTTTTCAGACATATCTCATTTCTGTCCTACCACCAAATTAATAGTTTTCAGTAGAGGTTACACTAGCTCAGACATTTCACACTGTACAAAGGTATCAGTCTGCAAGAAGTTCTGACCTCAGACTGACAAAATACCATCAGGACACATCAGAACACAGAATGCAAGCAGGACCTTCTCATCCAACATCAGTATCTGATCTCACATTTGGTATTCAGGGAAGAAAAAATTAAGAGTAAGAGTCAAACCTGCTAAGGATGGACCAATGCCATTTTAGAACCTTTGAATTGAGAGTGACGAGAGAGATAGCTGTGAAGGATGGCTTGCAGTTTGCCACAAGCCAAGTATATGACACAGCAAATAAGTGAAAGAAAGATGAAGCCGCAATTGAAATTTTTATGATTAAACACTAACACTAAATAAAACATCCCCCTGGTGAAACATGGTGGTAGTGGCATCATGCTGAGGGAATCTCTTTCTTCAGCAAAGACAGGAAAGCTGCTCAGTTGAATGGAGGTTAATAAAGAAAAAAAAGGGCATTTCCCTTTGGAAGAAAACCTGTTATAAGGTTGCAAAAAGTTCCAGCTGGACTGAACTGAAACTTAAAGAACTACAATGGTGCTGTGTAGGTCAAAGCGCATTTATATGTTAAAATGGCACTTTTAAAGTCAAGACACAAACCCAAATGAGGATCAGTGGCGAGACTTGATGTTCCTCATACAGGCCATCCACTCTGGCTGAGCTTGTGAAAGTTTACAAAGAGAAATGCGCAAAATTTATCCTCTAGATGATATAAACATATCCACAAAGATTTCAGCTGTGATTTTAGCAAAACGTGGCTATGCTAATGACTATGCAATGAGACAGTGTGTATTTACAATACAGAAATATGCAGTTTGGCCTGAATGAGGAAACTAGCTAAATTCAGGACAGGAGAGTCACAAGAAGGAACTAATTAAGACATAAATCTCATTCAATACTTGATAGGTGCCAGGTTGTACCAATTATTAATAATAATAATAATAATAATAATAATAATAATAATAATAATAATAAAGGCTAAGAGATGGCCCTTTTCCAGCATGGGGAATTCTCTATAAGTTACTTCACCTTGCTCTTCTAAAAAAAGTTGTACTGGAACAGTTTGTGATTTGTGTTTTTGTGGGCAGCTCCATGTGATGAGAAGTACAAACAAAACCTGATTAATCTGTGGAGTCGTGACTTGTAAAAGTTGCAAACCCCTGCACGCTCGTCCTATAGATAAGGCTCAGGGAAAACAGGGTGATCTGGCGAGCGCTGAGTAGTGCAGTGAGTCTGATGCAGTGTGGGAGGGAGGGCAGTGTTCAGCTGGGTAATTTCTCCCCATCAGAGACGGTGTGACTGACTCCCATCTGTCTATTACTTCAAGTGGAACATTGTGGGCGGTTTTCCCAATCACACACACAAAGCACGGGGAGAATGGGGCGTTTCATAAGCTAAATATGCATCCCAGACAATAAGCATTTGTTTAAAATTACATAACAAATTACTAGCTTCCATCATGGGTTCAGAGAATGTACTATAGTGAAACTGCTGAGTGCAGATGGTACAAATGTGGCACAAAGAACATTAATGCATATTTTTACTTGCCGCTCCTGCATTTAGTCCCTTCTCTGCTCACTGAAAGCACGGTCTGCCCGACAGTTTCAACACTCCCAAATCAAGTGGACAGCAAACATGAAAGGAGCCAAAAAGTATGTCTTCCCACCTCAACCATTATCTGTTCCCAACACTTATAACGACGGCGTGCAATTCTGTAAATATTGGTGAATATTATAGATTCGTGCCAGTTACTTTGTCCTCAATCACAATGTCACATCTCAGGCTAAGTTTAGAATCTCGGTCGGTAACGTCTGTATGAGGTTTATTGATTAAAGAAATTGAAAACCATTGCAGCTGAATAAATACACAGCTTGCACGAAGAGCAAAAATATATGCATTTGTCTCAATTGAAAGCTTCAGATCATAAAACCTTAACTATAATCAAAATAAATGGAAAAAGGATTTGAATTAGGACTTAATTTATCAAGGGTAAAAAGTTATCCAAACCAATCGGGTCCAGGTGAAAATGCACTTTGATATGCAGCAGGACAATACACAGCACCAAGTTTTTCTCAGAATGGCTAAAAATAGGTTTTGAGCCATATGTTATGTATCTAAACATATCTAAACTCAGTTTCTTAAACTCTGATACGTGTCCTGTACTAGCCCAAATTTGGCTAAGCCAACATTAAAACTCCCTGTTCGTTAAAACTATTGCAAGTACTATTAAAGACAAGTTAAAACATACCAGATAAGTCAGATAAATACACAAAGGAGAAAATTCTGCAACTTTATTTATAGTAAAAATACTTTAGATACATACAATCTGTACAGGAAATTAGGACTTAATTTATCAAGGGTAAAAAAGGAGGCCTCAAAAAGTCTCCTAATGGAAAATAAAATTAAAAACCAAACTAAAAGCAAAAACATGAGGAAAATATAACGACTGCACAAAAAAGTGTGCATGTGCCAGACTTTTTTTTTATTTTTTATATACAAAATAACAGAATTTTTTACTGTAAAAAGAAAAGCAACATTCATTTCTGTTTTTGCTAAATTGTGTGGTAGATTTATTTATTATTATTTTGGAAGCTCCAGAAAATTAGGAGAACCATTTAAGTTCAGACCAGTCTTTTACTAATATCAGTCACTGTGCTAAATACTGTTGGAAAACAAACAAAAAAAAAAGAATGTAAAAAAAGTGTTTGAGAGACAAATGCTTTTACTACAGTCTTCACACCATCAAGAGTTCATGTGAAATGGCACTGCTGTGTGTGGCATGGTACAGATTTGCAGAAAATAAAAGCTGAAGGCAGGATCCTGAAGGTTTGAGGAAAACGTCAGGACTTTTTGGTGATTAGTTAAGTCGGCCTGACCAAACAAGCAACCAAGAACAGCACAGCTTCAGTCTTCCTACTCCTAGTCTTGTGGATTTCAACCTTTTCATCTATAAGCTCTTACCTAAACAGATGTTTACAAAGTGTTGAAGTTCATATGAAATGCTGAGGCTCATCAAAAGGCCATAAAGTGAGAGCTTTTTAACCACATCCTCACCCGGATCTCATCGCTCACCCTGCAGCTCAAGTTTTTTTTTTCCTATAGAAAATGATATCATATACAAGCATTTCTGTTCTTCCACACACTCACTGTGTTCAGTACAGTTTTGAGCTGGCAGTGCTCCAAGTAGATTACCCGCTGGTTTTCTCTTTTTGGGACTGATCCGCTGCAGATCAAACGTCTGTGAGGAAGAAATCGTGACATCTCCTCTGGATCTCTGCTCTTAAGATGCTGATGGCCCACATCCTCACTCGTTCAGGGACAAGATGATGTCATCCTCAAGGTCAGAGTTGTCCGAGCTGTCTGTTTGTTTGATAGACAAACAGATTCAGAAATTGGGAATAGAGATTTTCTGCTGAGTAGGTTAGTGGGCGAAGGCAGAACGTGCCAAAATGGCAAAAACACGCCAGCTTAGCGAGACGACGTCTTGGGTTTTTGTTTCCCTCTGCAAATTTGGCTTTACTTTGTTGAGTTTTGGAATAAACTCTTACTAAAACAGGAGTCTTCAGACTGACCAGAGAGGAATGAAACAATGAGCACTTTAGTTTTCCTCAATTAAAGCTTTGTATATATTATTATAAACTACCCAGAAAAGCCTTTTGAAGTTAGATAGTAAGGTGATTTTAATATTTCTGCAACTATGTAACCCTAAAGTGAGTCCTCTGAGATGAAAACTTGGTGATGCAGGACTATGGATCCTAAAGTAAATAGCTAATGCGTGTAATTCTCCAAAAAAATCAGGCTTTTTCCCCTCATTAACATGAAATACATGGGGGAAATCCTCCAGGCTTATTAAAGCTTCTTTCTTGTTGAAGAGTTTGCCGCATATGTTGGTTGTAATAGATCTTAATAGTGAAGGTTTACAAACTAAGGCTAATTTGTCTAGGAAGATTGGTATTTTTTTTTTACTTCTTGTTAAAACATATAATTCATGGAGGACCCTGGAGAACCAGAGAGAAGGCTTTTCCTGAAAACGCCCAAATTAATCCAAATTAACTGTCAACTATTAAGGCAGCAGCACAGCGATTATAAAGCAATTGCTACTCTTTCAGATTAAGGGAAGAGTAGCAGAGTTCAGCATTTCTGCGTCTTTTTTGTTCTGTCAAGATCCAAATCCAATTTATACATGAAACAAATTAAAAAGGAGACGTACAATTATCAAACGTTTCAAAGACAGAGAAACCAAAACATAAACAATAAAATAAAAATGAAAAATTAAAAGGAATATACCAATTTAAGGCCACTGGGAAAATAAATGTTTTTAAAAGAGACTACAAATAGCAAGACAAGCTGCCCATCTAATATTCTACGAATCCCCCCAAAAAATAAAGCTGACTTTCAGTATCTATCAATTGTTTCTCGCGGTCGTCCACTTATAAAATCAAAATGAAAAATTAGAACCAGAGACTAGAAACAGTTAACTTTAAAACTGGCTTACCGTTGTCACCGTCTAGATCAACATCATTATCAGAGTCATCATCATCATCATTGTCGTCATCATCGTCGTCGTCATCACCATCTTCATCGTCATCATCTCCGCCGTCGCCGTCATCTTCGAGAAGACGCGCAACTTCTTCATCCGAAGGAGAGAACTCATCGTTCCCATCGTCATCATCTTCGTCCTCACCTCCGTTATCGTTCTCCAGCTCGGCGATGAGAGGATCCGTGTCGACGTCGTCGTCAGAGTCGTCGTCATCGTCGTCGTCTTCCTCCTGATCATCATCCTCCTGAAAACAATAAAAGGTCATTTTTCCAGTGCATGAAGAACCAGAAGAGGAGCTGCTTCAAGATTACAACAAAGTTAGAACCTGATCTTCCTCATCCTCCTCCTCTTCCTCTGCAAGTCGCTGCCGCCCGACTTCGTAAAGTCGGCACACAGTGTCGGTGTTCACAGAGTCTTGGTTCTGCAGGACACAGAGACAAGGTTTATTTAAATGGTAACTTCTTGAGCTGTTTTATGAATAAAATATTAATCATCAATTATTTACCTCAATCACAGCGAGGTAGCAGTCTTTTGTATCTGTGCAAAGGTCAAATATATTCTTCTTGACATCAATTGTGGCTGAAAAAGAAAAAGAGCATGTAAATCTCTACAAATGTCACAAGAGGGCCAAAATATAAGCATTGTACTGCAGTGATTGAGTAAAACCAACAAGTTTCACCGGGAAAACTGTTCGATCATTAAAAAAAAGAACAATTAATTTTTAAAAAATTGGGAAAGATCAGCAGATGTTTTAAAAAAAAAAAAAGAACGAGAGATCTTACCGATTGGTTTGTAATCAGTGGCATTGAAGGTCCTAAACGATGAGCCAAATGGACTTTTCATTTGCATTTCCATCATATCATCTTCATCATCTGCTTGCAACATTGCTACAAACACAAAGAGCCACAGAGAGCGACGGTAAATAAATGAACAGAGAAAGCTGGTGAGCCACATTTCTGGCTTCTGAGTGCCTGAAACGGTCAGGCAGCAGCCAGCTCCATCTCTGCAGGCCTGCGCCTCTTCCAGTGAGGGGCCGCCATCCTGTGAAAAGGTGCTTATTTTTGATGCCAACATCGAGTAGTCTGCCTACATGGGTCAGACTTACAAGAGCTTCAAATGTGCGCACCCACACACACACCTCTACAAGCTCTGTTCACACCTTTCTACAAATACACACAGTCTAGGTTAGCTTGATAATTACCAGCCTTTCAAACAGCCTCAACAATTTCACACTAGGACTGGGAGCAGGGTTGTAGACTTCATGCCAAACACGCTTTACCCTTCCATCGTTAAATAACTTATGAATTTACCTCCATAAATGACGGTGCCGCAATTGTTGAAGACTATCCTGCACTGGTCCAGAGCAGGAACCGTGTGGAGCAGGTGGAAGGTCCGCAGGTCCCACTGAGACGTGCGGCTAAGAAATATACTGTTTGTCTTCGACTGCGTCTGCTACAAGTTCAACTACACTAAACAATGATCACATGCCTCTGTATGTAACCATCTACTGGGAAATAACAGACTCTCAGTGGGATAAATATTTAATGCTAAGCAGTAAAATAAATCCTCATTCATCAACTCATCACTGGAACAGCTTCAGATTCAATTACCAATGGAATTATTTAATGTTGCGTTCACACCAGTGTCTCTAGTGTAAAGCAGGCAGTTATTGAGATCGGATAATGCTGCAAATCCTGTAATTTTTATTAAAAAACAAAAATGTGTAAATATAACTTACTGCAGCAGCGTATCGTCACAAGGAGAAATTTTGATGAACCTAACAGAGTGCATTTATTCACTGGGAAATTATTCATGTCAAAAAGTACATATTTTTATAAGAATTCATGGGTATCAACATTTTTGGAACACCTGAAGCTGTTCAATTCAATTTGCCAAGAAGACAGCACTTTCCTCTTTACTGAAATCCACAAATCACCCAGAGCAGAAGACACTCAGCCAAAAGGGGAAAAACAATAAAACCAGATTCACTGTTGTGAGGTTTCTAGCCTCACAATGGGGGAAGTATGGGGGAATCTGCTAAGTTAGCATTCATGTCATCATTTCTAATAATCGCCAGAAGGTTTTTTTGACACAGGTGATTATGTTAAAAACCACAACTACCTTACGTGATTATTTTCTCACTGAGTAAACGTATTCTAAACGGTGAGTCTCCATGTGAGACTAGGCTTCTGCAATGGAAGCTAAGTTTGTTTAATTTTGAATTTTTCCACAGTTTTTTATCAGTACAGATGTATTTTACCCACAGCAATATTTTTTAAAGAAGGATCATATAGGTTTAAGGATCTGAGAAGATTACCACTGTCTGAAAAGCGCATAAGTAATAGATATGGGGGGAAAAATAAAATGTGGTTACAAGTTCCACTTCATGCTTGTCATTCAGTGTCTGAAGGATACAATTTCTGTGTTGACGATGACCTCCTGGCCGTTGGGATGAAAAACCCCACTGATATTCATGTTGAACTTGTCAAACTTGTGGATGGCCTGAGCCGTGCGTACGTCCCACAACACGCCATCATTCAGGACCAGGTCGTCTGTTGGGTTGAAGGTGGCGCAGTTCCTCTTGTAGTTGTTGGCCAGGTCTGGGTTGTTGAGAGTCAGGGTAACCTGACCTGTTTGTATGTCATAAATCTAGGAAAAAGGAACGCTTAAAGTGAAAATTCACGCTTCAGCTTTGTAATGTTCGTCTTTACTTTAATACTGTGAGGCTATGTTAATAATACATGAAATATACATACACGTGCTACGTGTTCTTTTGTCCCTATAACACGGTCTTGTGAAAGCTTGCTGAACTCCACATAATGGTCACCCAGGAAGGAATGCCTGGATGCAATGAAAGCAACATTTGAACGTTTAATCTAAAACATAAAGAATAAGGCTGAGCACTTAAAAATCATGTAGTGCCATAAAGTCACTGCAGACTCCAAGAAGTGGTTTATCTGAGTTCAACCATTTGAATAAATGAATCCAAGCGAACGAGTTTCAGGGACTGAAGACGGTAGCTCTCGGGCTGTTAGTGTGCATAATTAAACAACATGTAGTGTGTCTGTTAGCTCCTTTTAACAGACTAAAGCTGCTGTTGTGCCAAGTAGAGAGGATCCAGAAATAGAGGAACCAGGATAAAAGAGAGGGAAGTTAACTCTGCTGACTGACATTAATTATATGGTAATGATTTGGGTAATTTTAAACTCCATGAAAGTGCAAGTTCTTTTACGAGGGGCATATTCAACATACGGAGCTGGGAAATAGACTTACTTCATGATGAACACAGATTTCATGCCCCACAGTGCAGAAAGAGGGTAACTCCACGAGGCTGAGGTTAAGAGCAGAGAACCATCCTAAAAGGGCAAAATATGATCAGATTTCACCCATAACTACTTTTATAGAACAAACATGTGCATCTCAATAAATAAGAACATGTTCAAACGTGTTTTTTCCCAGTTATTCAATTCAGAAAGTGTTTCATTATCACTTTCAATTAACACCAAAATTAACACAAACATTAATTTGGTGTTAATTTATACATTAACACCAAATTAAAATCCTAAATTCAATTTCTTAAAAAAATTATATTATTGTAATTTTCATATTTTCATATGTTTTGTAGTCATACAATTTACAATCGGGTGTGACTTATATGTATTTTTTTCTTCTTTGTGAAGCCTTTTTTGACTGGTGCGTTAAATGTTGATTCACACTGACATACATGGACCAAAAAGTTACTCGCAGTCCGAAAGCAAGATGACCAGAGCTGGAGGAACGGGTCAACAGATGGGTGGGAGGATTGAACTGTCAAGTGGGGCTTATTAATGATGCCATTGTATCTCTATGCTTTGGTAGTTGCCTAGGAGATGAAAATATATGGCTTTGCAGGTAGGGTAACTGTTTCATGCAACGCAACCTTATTACGTTTGAAAAAAAAAAATCTAATTCTCATAAGCTGGGAGATCAATGGATAAGCTGCTTAAAGTCCTATGTAACATTTTCATAGCCAGTCATGATTTTGGGAGCCTTGACATCCACTGGTCCACTGTCCACTGTTTTATCAAGTGCAACGTCAACGTGGCCATCTACCAGGAAGCTTTAGGGGAATGCTTGCATGCTTCCTTCTGCTGATGAATTTTCTTAAGATTTGATTTAGTTTTCCGGGAGGACTTTGCACCTGCCCAAAGTGCTAAAAGTACCAACCCAGCTTTAGACATGAGATTCTTTAAGGCCTCAGTAGAACCACAGGTTAGTCGCCTGCATATCATGTGGCTGCAAAAGCAGCTTCGACCATGCACTCAGTCCATATACTGTAAGTCTTATCCGATGTTCTCTAAATTCTTTCGTATGTAAGCCATAACTACCAAATTAACAGAAATAAATGCTTCAAATATATCACACTGGATCTTTCAAACTGATCTACAAACATCAATACATTTTTCAATTATATTTTACTTTCTTGAGCTACAGCTGTGTAACATCAGATTTCTCTACAGACCCGTGACGGCTCCAGGTGAGTGATTGCGGAGCTGTGACAGCTGTAGCTAGCTTCCTCCTGGCCTGTAAACACGTTGTAGAGCTTGAGCTGGCCCGTACAGGTTCCGAGCATCAGGAACCGCTCACGAGCTGAGAAGGCACAACACGTGAATCCGCTCTCATCCTCATCCGCCTCCCTGAACACGGAGATGGGACGGAACCTGGACAAACACAGAAACGGAGAATGCCGAGAACAGACATGGAGGAGGGTCAGGGAGGGAAGAGGAATGACACCAACCTGCTGAATATAAGATGTCTGTCAAAGCATCCTCCATCCACGCCTCCATATTTTGGATATATAACTCTACGAGAATGCCGCGATGTGAAATTGACGGGCGCCTGCCGTCTCTGTTTGGGCTCAGGGCATTGGTGGGGGGTGAAAAGAGAGAAAGGTGGACAGGTTGCGACAGGGTTTTTGCAGCGGGCGTGCTGCTCCCTCAGATACTCTGTGATAATACTGTCCAAGGCAGGAGGAGAAGGTAAGTGTCTGTCAAATTGCTTCTTCATGGCTGGACTCTGGCTGAAGGCCCCATGATCAGACTTCTGCCGAAGAACTCGGTTCTTTTTGCAGTTTATGGCTCCGCACGGCGTCTGCCGATCACGAGAGAAAACGATGCGGCCGATCAACGGCGAGCCGTTGCTACAGTGCGGGGCAGAAGTTGACGGTATGGCACTAGAAGGCGGTCCAGCCGACTGTGATGTGGAGGGGCGTGCTTGTGGATGGTTGGATGGCGTGGTGGATGAGTGTGAGGGATGGTTTCCGTGTCGTGAGCCCACACCGTTGGCCAGCCGTGGGGTGCGGGGGAGCGTAGTAACGGGAGAGGCAGCAGGGGGAGCAGCAACAGCAGGGAAAGAGGAGGCTGAATGTGAACAGTGAGATGAATGTGAAAGGCATGTCATGGGCAGATCTGCCTCTTTGGTGAGTGTGTTTGCTGTGTCGTGCAGGCCTTTGGCCACAAGGTGGTTTCGTATGAGAAGCAGCAGCTCCTTCTCGGGGAAGGTGATCTTGGACTGAGCAACCACGTTGGCCCTCTGCAGCCACGCCAGAGACACGTCCGTACCAATCAACAACGGCTTCCCAGAGATCCTTTCCATCAGCTCTGCTGCAAACTTACAGAACTTGACGTGTTCGCTGCGTTTGTCCTGGAGAACAGGCTCCTTCATGAGCTGCTGGATGTGTCCACTGCTGAACAAAGGCAGCTTGCTGATGATTTGTCTGACAGAGCTGGAGCGAGACAACCCCACCAGAGCTTTGCAGGCAAGAGCTCGGATCTGATCGGCATCTGTAATGGGCATCTTGACAGTCAGCAGGGACAGGAGCACCTAAAGGACAGATACAAAGTGTAAGTTTAAAGAAAAAAAGGCTTGCAAAGCAAACGGCATGCCTGAAAGTGTTTTCTCATAAGGATGATGTTTAAAGGAGTTAGATAGTAGCAGAAATGATAAGATTTCTCAACACTTATAAAGGTAGCATGCTCTACATCTAACAGCTCCCGTTGTAATTAAAAGCAAATAAACACTTTCAACTTTATTGAAGTGTTTATTTGTACCTTCTGCCATATGGGAAATGCAAAGTTAATTTAATTAATTAAGCAAATAGTTGTTTTTTTTCGCTAATGAGTCCCATTTACTAATTAAGTGACTCCTAAAGCAACTGATTACACTGGTTTTTCTTTAGGGGTGTCAGGGTAAAAGGGTACAGCCTTCATATTTTTTTTAAGTTATTTTGTAATTAGTTTGTAATTGTAATGATAAGAATCTGGAAACATCAGAGATGTGTCAATACTTTAACAAAGCATTTACTCATAAAAAAATGGAACATAGATGTCAGGTTAGCTTTAAGTGTACCTTGATCCCGTTGTTGGACTGTACAACATTCCACATCTTGGTGAGCACGCTCTCGTTGGCCTTCGTCTGCTGCGGCAGGCGGCGACGGGGAGTCCCCGCGATAAATTTGCCAATGCTGGACATGCGTTTGTCCGGCGCACACACACAGTTGATGACAACCTGGAGAGCCGACTTCTGGATCTCTGCATCGTTCACAAAGACCTCTCCCTCCGCCACAGCCAGGACTATACTCATGCCTAAGATAAAAAATTTTTAAAAAATTTTCATGCACATTATTATTTTTCTTTATTAAAGGACTAAAGTTGATTTTCTTACTACAATACAAAACACAGTTGCTTAGCAACCAACAGAGAAAGGAAAATCTAAAAGAAAAAGATTACTGGTAACACAAAAGTAAAACTACCCTTTTTGGCAACAAGGTTATGACTAAGTGGCTTGGATTAAATCATCCTCTAGGAAAACTTACCAACAGTAGAAACAGTGGATCCTCCCTCATCCAGCACTGCAACAGGTTCAGACAACAACAGCTGCGTCTTTGGAACCACTGTGAGGATACTCAAGATGTCGAGGGCGTATCGTACTGTATCGCTCCTACAAGAGCAGAGAGCAAAACTCAAGACCGACATTCAAATAAGTTTAGCGAACGTTTAATGGGACTTGTCAATACCTGCCGTAGTAGGTCCTCCAGTCACAAGCGATAGAAATGAGCTGCAGGAGAAGCTGGACACAAGACAGCTTGTGAAAGACCTCCGCTGGTTCCCAGTATAGTCTGAGTGGACCGTATTCGATCAGAAACTCCATCATTTCCACCACCTGTTCACGGCTGTAGCTGACCGCCTGACGAGTGAGGCAAGCACACAGAATGCCAAATCAGAAACCATCTTCACAACTAAAGCAAATAAAAGGAGATGCAAAAACTTAATTTTATTTTGATGCACAAATATATCCTCTGTTTACCTTGTAATATGGTTGTGAGTGAATGGGCGCACCTCCCTCTGTGCGCTGCAGAGACTGCTTCACCTGCTCCACCTTAATTGCCAGATGGGCCTCGAAGTACCTGCGCAGAGCCATGCAGGTGTGCTTGGCTCTCTGCCTGCTGGAGAAAATCTCATCATCGCTCAGCAGCGCTCCCTGATCCTCCGGATTCAGGATCTCCAGTGTGCTGATCTGAAAGCAATTTGCCCAGACTTTAAATCTATTCAATTTGACATTGTATTGGCTGTTCGGTTATCAATATTTTCGTCACATGACATAGATGAGTAGGTTTACACAGTTACGATGAGGATAGAAGGGTTTTTTTTCCTAACCAGATTGACGAGCCGTCTAAGTCCGTCCTGCTTGTCGAAAAGCTCGAGGACCGCCCGGAACGAAAAGGAGATGGAGAAGAACATGGTTGCGTGGCAGCAGCCTGATGCATGCGAGCACTCCAACAGCCACAGCGTGTAACCAACCACATCTGACAAGACGGAGTGGGGCAACATGCACACCTTGAATGGAGAGAGCACAGTCCTGAATACAAATAAGGACAGCAACAAAAAAAATAATACACTGAGTTCTGCAATACTGAGCAACGCTGTGCTGTTTGGATCTCAGTAGAATTTTCGACACGTATAATTGATATAAGAAAACAATACCACTTCAGAAATAACAATTTTAACAAAAACCAAAATATAACTACTTTGCTTTCGGCTCATATCGGCCACAAGAGTATGGCTGCATAGTAAGAAAACATTACTGAGCTTGTCAAAAGCTACTGACTCGCTCTGCCAAAATGCTGCATTGACACAGAGATACTCCAAAATTAAGCTACTTCAATTTGAAACACTACAGAGTTGCATTGTGTGGTAATCTCCTTCATACCCTTTCCATTGCGTCCTGGTTATAGGCGAGGTAATAGAGGCACAGTGACACTCCTGTAGCAGCCATCGAAGGTCTTGGGATTTCCAGCAATTTCTGAACGCCTCCATGAGCAACGAACTCTGCAGCGAACTTCTTGTGCAATAGCAGAGAAGCCAAATACTGTAAGAAGGGAAACTGTATGAGCATAAGGAACATCACGCTGTTCGAGTAACAAGAAGAGTCAAAGAAAGAAAGGAAGATTTACCTTCAGAGCCTCAAAGGTCAGCTGGACATCATTGGTCTGCTTTAGATCCATATAGTGCATGAGGAGCTCCCGGGCTCCCATCTGCATAAACACTGCCAGAAGCTGTAAATCATAAAGGCATAAACAGCGATAGTTTACCACATTTTAAAAATGTCCAAAAATGGTTTTAATCAAAATATAGTTAATTCCTTGAAACTAAACAATTATGTAGCTTCAATTATTTCTTTCATCTGAACGATCAAGATGGAAGGCTGACACCTGCTGGTGACTTTGCAGCATGACAGCAGAAACATTCTCTGTCTATACAAAATTATTTTTACAAAATTTATATAAAATACATAATTCCGCTCCACCATAAAGAGTATATGTATTAAAGGTGATTTTGCTTCCATTCACGCATACAAAATATGACGACCTCACCTTTCAAACACTGATGTTTATGCGTTAAGTGAAGAAGAACATGATCAAAATAGTTTTAAACAAGCTGTAAAGTCCTATGCTCATATTTGAATGAAACCAACCTCCTGATACTCTCCCAGAGGTGTGAGATACTGCAGGATGAGCCTCTGCTCAATCTCTGGGGTCAAAGGGTCCAGATGGTAGTTGTTGCCAATAACCCAGGGACTCATCTCTGACCAGCTGCTGTTGGAAAGCTCGCTTAAGTTCCTTTCTGGTTCCGGCAGAGAGAAATTCAGCTTCTGTTTTGAGGTTCGGGCATTGTCTCTCTCCATCCTCCTCCGCAGGTAGCCGCTGCCATCAGACATGCCTGGGTGTGTCAGTGAACCCGGGGCAGACATGGGCTTCATCATGGTTTTGACAGCGGAGCTGGCACGGCTGCTCGTCCTGTGAGGCGAGCTGAAACGGAACGACAGTTCATTTTCAGGCTCGGCGCTTGAGAAGGGAACTTCGGCGTCTTCTTGCGGCCCCACTGCTTCCTTTTCGTCTGCATTTTTACATGGAGAGAAGGGCTTGTCTTCAAAGCCTCCATCAACAGCCTCCTCATCTAAAGGCAGCAAAGGCTCGCCGAGAGTCTTCCTGGGGCTGGGTCTTTTGATTTCCCGTTTGTTCTCAGCATCCTTATCCTGAAGCTCACGCAACCTGTGCAGCATCAAAGGCACCTGTGAAAGTAAAGCACAAATAATAACCAAGTAGACCCTTACTAATCCTTATGAACAAACTGTGGGGCAAAATATCATTTGTCTTTCACTATAGACTTCTGAATTATTCGTCAATACAAAGTGACATAAGAGACTGGGGACATCCCCTACTGACCAAAACAGAGTTCTCCTCTCTGTAGTTGGCAGCGATGTCCTGGTTCTCCATGGCGCCCGCCAACAGGCCTGTGGCATAGATTCGTAGAGGCTGTTCAGCCTCCTGAGCCCACTTAAAAAGTCTTTCAACGATGCCCTCCTGAAAAAAACGACGCACGCAAGATGGTGAATAATACATAAACCCAAGAAAATCAACAGAATGAATCATAGAGAAAATACAAAGCACTATGTTTGATTGTATATGTCAATGGTTCCCAAACTTTTTCTCCTGGGCCCCCCCCCCAGTGGTTTCATCCACTCAAACACCCCCACTCCCCCAGCGCACACAGCGTTCATCGTTGTTTTTTTTGTTTGTTTTTCCATTCATCCATACCACTTCCCGTGCCCCCCTTGCAATGGCATGGCACCCCCCCGGCCCCCCAAAGGCCGCACTCCACAATTTGGGAACCTCTGGTATATGTGATGTTTGAAGCGTTTTTGTGAAATAACTAAATGGCGATACAGGAACATCAGTCCCTCCCGACAAAGGATAGTGGATGACCCTCCATATATTCTCTATACAGAATGCAGCAATCTTGTAGATGATATGAAGCTCCCCACTACAAAAGCAAGCAGTTTACGAGTCTTCATCAAATTCTTAAACAAAGCTGCTTAAATCAAATACAAACAGCAATATCTCAAAGTGTTTGTGTATTGGGTGTGTGTTATGTCTGATCCTCTGTTTATTGCAGAAAGAGGGATCAGTGCGTACAACTCCAATGTGAAAACATGAGGGATAGATGGGTGCACAGTTATGAAGAACGACAAAAAAAACAAAAACTGGATAACCAACACGCCATGATGTTCCTAAGTTCCCATATTAAAGAACTTAAAAACACAGCAGAGTGCTGATTATACACTTATTTGCTTGTTTTTTTTATCAATGTTTATTTCAAACTGCTGTGAGGTGAGATGATGTAATCTCTTGCAAGTTCATGTTGTTGTAAAAGTATCAAAATGCACAAGTTACAATCCACAACATAATTTCCTATGGGGACAATGAATTATGTTTTAGTTTATGCTATATTTGATGCAAAAACTGAAAAACAAAGTCTGACATCAGTTTTGTACCAACTTTGATAACCAGTAATTTAAGATAACTCTCTCTAATTAGGTCTCCAATAAACTGAACTAGCATTAAGAGGTTGCTTTGATCTAAAGAACATAATCTTTAATTTTTCATAGAAATTCACAAATCTAGACAAGAATCAAATCACAATAAACTGAATAAGAGGTAATGCAAAGTTTCAAGAAACTAATATACAGCTAAATTATTTTATATATGTCTGCTTTTAAGACTTCTCTTTCAATTTATTTTCCTGACTCTTTGAGGTAGTAAGTTGAAAGGAAAAGGAAAATGAAACGCAATGGTTTAACAGCCACAATTCTACAAAATGAAACTTTTCAAGCAAAATAGAGGCAGTAAAATACATTATCCTCGGGTCTGGACAGTCCTGAAATTCAATTAAGGGAGTATGAATTAAAAGAATCAAACTGATCCGGAACATGTAGTGGAGCTCAGAAGGGCCAATACTAAAAATTATTTATATAATTTATTGACTTCGATTCCTCTCAACTTCGCCATCTAAAAATAGGCAAAAACACTGAAAACAGTATAAAAAATAACTACAGGATTGTTTTTCATAAGGTTTTACATTTTCTGGATAGCCAAAATACTATGAGAAGTGTCAGCGACGCAATCATGAACTGACTAGCAATAAAAGCTGCCACAGTATTATGCTACTTCCTGTTTCCAACTGTCAGTTTGATGGAGCAGTAACACAATTAAAAAGACTTATTTTTAGTTTTAAAGAACCGAAATGTTTAAAAGTTCAGCAAAATATGAAAAAATACACCACCAACGCACACACACGCACGCACGCACACACACAATGAGGGTAGATGTACTTTACCTTTTCTTGAAAGACCACAGCTGTCTCCAGCCCCGGCATGATGTTCTGCAGCAGGCGACAAGCTGCTGCATTTAGAGAGAATTCTCTGCTGGTCATCACATAGCTGTTCACCAACTATTAAAGGAAACATTTGCATTGTTTTAAATTTAACTTCTAACCAAGATATTAAATACAGTTAAATACACTCAAAACGACTGATTAATGCTTACTGTATTCATGAACTCATCATTTTTGAACAAGATCTTCAGAAGATGCCCTAACATGCCCTCTGGATCAGCTCTCCCTAGTGGCCAAGAGAGGTATGTCAAAAACATGCAGAATATTTAAATCCGTGGAGGACTTGCAGTTACGAAATCCGTTTTCCTCTTTCTCATACCAGGATGCCGATCATCAAAAGGGTCAGGGTCCGCTTTGTGGTACTCTTCTGTCTCTTTTTCAACAAGCTCCGAGATTCTAAAAGACAACAGAAGTCCACATTAAACACTCTTAAAGACCCTTTAATTCATTCTAACAGTATTACAGCTCATCACATACATCAGACACAAGCCTACTACTTACTTTGTGAGGATGTTGACCAGCTCCTGTGTGTTGCCTTGCTGCTCCCTCTCCCACTGTTCCAGCAGAGCAGTCAGCTCTGCCTTTGAGTCCACGGAGGCAGATGCTGACGCCATGGTGACGCAACCTGCAAGGATAAAACGTGCTCGAGACATGTAAAATACCAGAAATATGCATTTAAAGTTCAATGCACATTGCAGCAGAACAGAGAACAGGAAAGAACTTTATTCCCATGTTATATTCTCTTTGCTGGTTCATTTGGCCAAGTTTTCAGGTCATACTGAGATTCCAGGGACTGATGGAAACTTTTTAGAAACAATCTACCCTACAACTGATAATTCAGTCTGTAGTTAAGTGTAAATATTGAGCTAATTTGAGCTACAATGAAAATGTTGATTCTCCTTACTACCCGACGCCCTTAAAACCAGTTAACTTATAACTCCCACTGTAATGAAAAAATCTCACGTAGAACAAATAAAAAAAAAACACATGGGTTAGTTAATGAGTGGCTGGGAGGTTCAAAGATAACCAGCTCAATGATCCGTGCAAATTACAATGAGAAAAGGTAACCCAGCAGAAAATGTTGGACAAGCTTTCTTGTGGTTCCTGCACTTTCCACATATTCAGGAAATACCCTTTCACAGTAGCTCATCTCCCGTGCAACTATCCCTTACTTTAATTTCCATAAGGAACGGACATAACCTTTTTCCGTTTGGCAGTTGCGATACTCTCCACTCTTGGTCTCTGCAATCGTATTTTTGCATGTTTTTTTTTTTAATCTCCTCTCATTTCCTGTTTTTGTCATGCATGCTGTCCCAGAGCTGAACATTTCTTATCAGGCATTACTGTTTTGACATAACCTGCTTAAAGTTCCTCTGCTGTTCTCTATCAGTGATCTTGGTGGAGGTTTCTACTCAGCGCCACTCAGTTTGAGGCTGAAAACGCGGAGGTTATATAAACACAACAGAACATGTTGACGGTCTCACAGGAAGTTTTGCCAGCTGATGTTTGCAAACCAAAAACAGACGCAGCTGATCCGCTCTTCTGCTGCAGGTGCGGCTGTTCTCTTGGGAACACAACCGTCAAAATTCTAGTCAATTTTGCCTCTTGTCTTAAAATATCAATTAAGCAAGAAATATACTATACAGTAATTATGAAACAACAGTCCGAACACTTGCCATGTATCCCAGTGTATTATTTAATGAAGTATTGTTTACTTACAACGCAGCAGGCAGCTGGAAACGCCGCTCACTACTGCGATGTTTGGCTACTTGAAAAGTGGCTACGCAAGAGAGCTAACCTCGTTATTGTTACAACCACACTTTCAAATCACAACTTTAGTATTCCGTCACAGCTCTGTGACTCCTCGGAACGTGCAGCTTATTTCGCAGAATCTAGAGAATATAAGGACCGGTCAAATCTGCCTGCAATGGCACATACACGGCATTACAAGGTACTAGCAAAAACCTGGCTATTTAGCCAGCATGCTAACTTTACCTCGTTTTTCCTCTCAGCTCTTGCTTGGTTTGCCAAAGTTACACCAAGACTCAAATCCACCGACACAAGCCCCAACTTAATTATTGTTTGCCGAGTCTCAGCGCATCGATAGCCGTCTCTCAGGTACTGCTTTATTTATTTTTATTGTAGCTTTGAATGCACGGTTTGTTAGCATTATAGCGAACACGTTCTTCGCGTCATATCACAGGCGACTGTCCACTGTTAATGACGAATAGTGATTGGAATTTCGGCTCTTCACAGAGAGCCGGTTCTTGTGGCTCGTCTCCCAAAGAAGAGCCGGCTCTTTCGGCTCGCAAACGGCTCTTTATCATCTGCAGCCACATATTCCAGCATTCAATGAAGACCTATACTTCCTTAATATTATGTATTTGTTCTGCTACAAAAGTACACTTTATTACTTTTGTATATTTTAATGCAAAAACAAATGAACAAAGCATTGCAAAGAAATCTACCGAACAGTCCCATAATAGTAACTTATTCCTTTCTTTTTCATTCTCTCCCCACACTTCTCCTATGGTGTGCTGCTCGTTGCACTGCTGTCTTTGCAGTTCCGCCCCTTACAATGAATACCTGCTCTCATTGAGGAACCGGCTCCTGGCGTTCGCTTCAAAGAGCCGGCTATAACAGCCGAAACGTTAGTGACTGACCCATCACTAAAGACGACAGAATGTTGCAAAAATAGCTTTTATTTTAATGCAAGAATTTTAAAATAAGCGTCACAACATTTTCTCACAAGTAGAATTTTCATGTTACATTTAATACATTGTTGTAAAAAATTTGCATAATATTTAATTGAAATAAATCAATACATTCAGAATACATTTAAATGGATATTAAATGTGAAGTACATCATAAAGATCCATCAACTTACATAAATGCAAAGTAATGCAGATTAAATCTTTTTTTTTCTTCACAGATCATTGTTCTTTATTTATTTTACAACAAATTCCACCACAAATAAACCACAATATGCCCATGAATTTGCACTTTTCTGGGGGGGGGAAATGCAAAATATGCTTTCCCAGTCTTTAGTTTTTAAATTGTGTCAGTGCACTTCATAGTGGTCTTTTTCTTAAATTGCCTTACTTTGTAATGTCAGTATAGGTGGTTTTGAATTAAATTAGTAGATATTATTAAGAGTGATAGTGTCATCACACATTTGTATCAACTTAGACTGAATCAACATTAATACTGTCTTCTACATGGTGCACAGATAAAATGTTGTCTTTAACCCGGAAGCAAATATATATAGTCAATTTTCAACAAAGATACACATTTTTTTTTTCCCAAATTGCCTAATTTCAACTTTGATAAACTTTGACAGGGTGATGCAGCTGGTTCACAGCTGCTGCCTCTGTTGACGCTTTTTTAAAATTATTTAGTTGACAACAGTTATTTAACTCCCTGTTGAAAAATGTCTCATCTTTGTTTAAAAAGGTTTTGTAAATAGTTGATTTCTGATATTTATTTATATAATCAAAATGTTATATTCATCTCCATTACATTACAGAGCAGCAGCAGGTAGCAGGATAGTCATCCGTATGAACTTTGAACTCCTTTCCGTACACAAAGTAAACATATATTTTTCCTTTCCATGTGTAGGTGACCTTCGTGACGGGGATCAATTCAATGGTTTGACGCTGCAGACAAAAAAAAACAAAAAACAAACGTGAACATTTTGCATGGTAACAAAAGCTCCATTATGTGGTAGCATCTTTGAATACCTGTTGTAGAATACGTGACGTTTGTGAGAACTTGCACTGATGATCCCCAACAAGTCGCTGTGCAGCCTGCACTATCGTAGGGTCTGGGAAGCCCATGACCGGATACACCTGTAGAGGGTATTAAATAAATATTGTTGAAGTGGTGTCACTGTTTAAGGGGCATGCACAGACATTTGCCAATGTAAGTGAAGGAAATACATTCACTTATGCTTTGAGAGCACCAAGTTTCCATCACTGTCACACAGGATGCACTCAGTCTCTATGCGAGAAACTGTTTGACAAGTTGTCTTTCACAATTTTGGGACAAGTTGCTGCATGCAAAAGATACATGACTTGCATGGCCTTAGTTCTAAAAGGGTATAAGATAAACTAACCACTACATGCTTTTCAACTTAACCATGTCAGTATTGCCATTTCCATCGAGTTAATTATGTACATATGCGTGTAATGAGGAAAGAGAAACAAGAAGTGAAATAGAGGGGACCTCCAGGGATGAATAATAAAAAAAAAATATATATATATATA
>CAEGAE010097605.1:0-10453 GCA_903067095.1 Girardinus metallicus
GGTGACGTAGCGCTCCGGTTCCTGGTGACGTATCGCTCCGGTTCCTGGTGACGTATCGCTCTGGTTCCTGGTGACGTATCGTTCCGGTTCCTGGTGACTTATCTCTCCGGTTCCTGGTGACGTATCGCTCCGGTTCCTGGTGACGTATCGTTCCGGTTCCTGGTGACTTATCTCTCCGGTTCCTGGTGACGTAGCGTTCCGGTTCCTGGTGACTTATCTCTCCGGTTCCTGGTGACGTAGCGCTCCGGTTCCTGGTGACGTATCGCTCCGGTTCCTGGTGACGTATCGTTCCGGTTCCTGGTGACGTAGCACTCCGGTTCCTGGTGACGTAGCACTCCGGTTCCTGGTGACGTATCGCTCTGGTTCCTGGTGACGTAACGTTCCGGTTCCTGGTGACTTATCTCTCCGGTTCCTGGTGACGTATCGCTCCGGTTCCTGGGGTAAAACCGGTCTGAGCCTCCAGATTCTGTTTCCGGTCGGATCCGGGCTGTGGAGGGTTAGTTTGATTTAATGTCCTGCTCAGCGCTGCACACATCAGCTGGGGGGAGACTGAAGTACAGAGGTGTGTGCCTGTGTGTGTGTGTGTGTGTTTGTGTGTGTGTTGCGACAGAAGCTGTCTGGTTGCTGGGTTTGGCTGTAGTTAGTCACATGGTGAAGCAGGAAGGAGGTGAACTCTTCCTCCATAACTCACAGTGAACAGACTCTAACCGCCTCCTCCCTGTGTCCTCGCTCAGCCTGTCTCTCACGTGATTGGCTCTGTGATTTAGGACTGCTGCATTCTCATTCGTCAGTGGGTTAACCTCTGTTAGCATGAGACAAACGGCGTGCGGCCAGCGTTATCTGCCCGGCTCATTGTGAACTCTGGCTGTCCGTCCATAACTCAGGCAGGAAGTGTGGCAGGTCAATAGGAGATAAGACAAAGGCAGCGGCGGCGGCGGCGGCGGGCCAAACAGAGAGCCAGCGAGCGTTAAATCGACGGTTCGATACTTCATTACTCTGACAACAAACCTGCAGCAGCATCTGAACCTGCAGGAACAGCAGTCTGACTGCCTGAGGACTGCACCACTTCACTTGAGTTTTGTTAACCAGCTAATTAACTCCATCACCCGACGGTGTCCACATCCATGACAAGAACCACTCGAACCAAGAAGCCTGAACAGTAAAACCTCCAGGAATCGTTTTCAGGAGAATCACTGAAACAACCACGTCCAGGTCAGGGAAGACAGGAAATGTTCCAGAAACAAGCACTGATACCTGCTACCATGACGACGCAGATGATACACAGCTCTACGTTATGATGTTACCAGGTGACCTTTGACCCCAGATGCTGAGAACAGACAAATGTGTGGATGAGACAAAACTTTCTGAAACTTGAGTTATTAAAGAGGAACGATACAGAATCATAGATCTAGGGTTATAGATCTAGAGCACAGCTTCAGTTGTTCCATCTCTAGTTTACGGTCGCGCGCCGTAAACTAGAGATCAGGCTGACCTCTGACCTCTGACCTGACCCTTGGGTTCCACAGTGGTTCTCCTCCCAGCTGCAGAACGTTTCCAGAACCAGAGACTAAAGTCTCAGAGCAGAAACTCAACCAGGCGTTTAGAGGTCAGACTGACCGACCCAAGGTCCAGAACCGGGTTCTGACCGGAACCAGGAGGACGGAGACACCACCCAAATCTACACCACCCAGTTCTACACCACCCGACTCTACACCACCCAGTTCTACACCACCCAGTTCTACACCACCCAAATCTACACCACCCAGTTCTACACCACCCAGTTCTACACCACCCAAATCTACACCACCCGGTTCTACACCACCCGGATCTACTTTAATCTACTGCTGGTAGTTTGTAAATCACTGAGCGGATTAACGACCTGCTGCTGGTGTTCTGACTAGAACCAGGAAGTGGAGGCGTCACACTGGGTTTCAGGTCCAACCGGGTTAATCTTTGGTTTCATAAGTTGAGCTTCACAAAGTGTTTCTAAGCCCGTCTTTGTTTCTTTGTGTTGCCTCTGGATGTCGTACTTTTTGCTTGTTTAATTCTCCTTCTGTTCGTAAAGCTCTTTCTGAAGATATGCTCTGCTAATAAAGTTACTTTGCCTTGCAGCACCCCAACAGGAAGCCAGACGTTCATGAACCTGAAACCAGTCAGACTGTTTCCAGGGTGTCCAGGTCCGGTCCGCCTGTCCTCCAGGGACAGTGTCCTATCCGGGTTAGATGTCTCTGCTCCATCCCAGCTGATTCAGATGGTCCAAATGCCTCTTCAGCAACTCAAAGTTCTGCAGAGGTTCTGCTAATGAACCTTCATTGGACTCAGGTGTGCTGAACCAGGGAGGGAACTAAGACAAGGTGGGACTCTGGACACCACCGGGTTACACCGCTAGCAGGAGCATAAAGCTCCACACTGCACAGATCTGCTTCAGTTTGACACAGATAAGGAACCAAACCACAATATTCATAAAAACATGTTGGAAAAAGGAAGGCCTGAGTCAGGCTCCCTGAGGAACTCCACCTGCCCCCCAGAGCATACCTGCAGGGATCCAGGGGTTGCTGTTGGGCCGCCCTCTGGTGTCGCCCTGCTCCCAGTCAAAGTCGTCCTCCTTGGATTGGACCAGTGTGCAGTCTGGACCCTGACCGGCCAGGCATGCTGAAAGAGACCAAAAAAATATCAGTCACGGTTCCGATCCACTGTGAATCTGGACCCAACCACGGGTTGGTTCTGGTTCCATCAGAACACGAGTTCTGATGTCTAGAAAACATCGGACCCAAACTCAGAGTTCATGTTGAGATAAGGAAGTAAACTTCATTTAAACCACCAAGTGTTGTACAAAACGTGAGACATAAAAACAGAAAATCAGACAGGAAGGAAGCTCTGGCGTCGCTTCACTCCCAGCAGAACATGGGAGCCGTTCTGCTGGGAGTGAAGCGATGATGCAAACACTTTGAGGACAAACAGCCTGAATGAGACGTTTCCCTCCAAGGTGAGCGCCTGGTGACTGCTGTGAACACACCTGCCTGCTTCCCCTCTAACTCATCACTACTGCTGTCAGCTTCAAGCTGTTTCAGTGACCACCTCGGAGAGGGGCGCCAACAATTTTGTGCATGTGTTACTGAGCTAGCGTTCTTCAATTTTACTTTGACTAGGACACAGTCCTCTTCAGCTTAAGCTCAGCAGTAATTGGAGTTCTTGCTTTGACCAGAACCTGCTGCGTTCAAGGACCTTCTTCTTTGGTCTGGAGATGTTCTCCAGTTCAGAACCAGTGTTCCCAGTTGTCCATTCAGTCCCTCAAGTTTGGGGTTCTGGATTCAGATGTAGCCTGAAGAAGCTGTTTCTGCGGTCCAGTCAGGCCGCCGCGCTGCCTTCGCGCTCGGCAGAGGCAGCAGCTTGTAAACATGTCGTTCTTCAGAGGGAGACGGTTCCAGTTCATTACCATTTCCCAGCATGCTCGCTGCCGGCTCCTCACACACTCATAATAGATGGAAGCCTCCTCCTTCCTCCCGACTCAAAGACGTCTAAATCCCCCCATTCATGCCGGCACACACACCCACTCTGAGGTTGTGTGTGTGTGTGTATTGTGTGGCTCTGACGCCTCGTCAGCCTCTTCAATGCGGGTGTGTGTGGCCGTCATCTGAAAGCCTTGACATTAAATAGCTGGAAGGCTCATTTTCTGCCTTTGTAACAGAAGGCGCATTAAACACACACACACACACACACACAGGATCATCCCGCTGGGCAGTGTTAGCTCGTCAACAGATACCAGACACAATCTGTTTAATCTGCTTCTATGAATTTGCATCTATATAGCAAACTGAACACACACACTAACACCTAACACACACACACACACACACACACACACACAGCGCTGCCTCAGGAAACAGAAACTAATCTGAGCCTCTGAGTTGCTGAACAGCAAAGATGAGTCTGGACTTGATGACATGAAGCTAAATATAACCATCAACCCAAGAGCTGCTCCAGTTGGGACAGAGGCTGGTACCGCTGGTACCGCTGGTTCTGCTGGTTCTACTGGTACCGCTGGTTCTACTGGTTCTGCTGGTTCTACTGGTACCACTGGTTTGCTGGTTCTACTGGTACCGCTGGTTCTATTGGTTCTACTGGTACCACTGGTTTGCTGGTTCTACTGGTACCGCTGGTTCTACTGGTACCGCTGGTTCTGCTGGTTCTATTGGTACTGCTGGTTCTACTGGTACCGCTAGTTCTGCTGGTTCTACTGGTTCTACTAGTACCGCTGGTTCTATTGGTACTGCTGGTTCTGCTGGTTCTATTGGTACTGCTGGTTCTACTGGTACCGCTGGTTCTGCTGGTTCTACTGGTACCGCTGGTTCTGCTGGTTCTACTGGTTCTACTGGTACCGCTGGTTCTGCTGGTTCTACTGGTACCGCTGGTTCTGCTGGTTCTACTGGTACTGCTGGTTTGCTGGTACATGTGGATCATGTGGTTCTGCTGCAGATGGTTCTGCTCCGTCTCCTCTGTCTGTCCAGGGGACTTTGTCCCAGAAGTCTTGTCCTCCATACAGCTGCAGTTTTGCTAACGTTAGACTGGCAGCCATCTTGTTTCCAGAGAGGAAACCCTTCCAAGCAGTCGCACAGGTTCAGGGTCATGACCTTTAACCTTTGCAGTTTGAGAAGCAGTGTGTGGGTTTTTTCTCAGATATAAGTTGTAAAACGATGTTGCTGTATAATCCTGGTTTGTTCAGAATTTTGCAGAAGGGACCTTCAGGTTCCCAAAGATGCTATCCACTGATGCTATCCGCTGATGCTATCCACTGATGCTATCTGCTGATGCTAGCCGCTGATGCTACCACTGATGCTAGCCGCTGATGCTATCCACTGATGCTAGCCGTTGATGCTACCACTGATGCTAGCCGCTGATGCTAGCCGCTGATGCTACCACTGATGCTACCACTGATGCTATCTGCTGATGCTATCCACTGATGCTATCTGCTGATGCTATCCACTGATGCTATCCACTGATACTATCTGCTGATGCTAGCCGCTGATGCTACCACTGATGCTAGCCGCTGATGCTATCAGCTAGCCGCTGATGGGGAGGAGGAAGCAGCCTGATGCTGGTTGGAGACTCAGAAATAATTACTACTGATGCTCGCGGCGTTTGGATATAAAATGTCTGAACAGAAAAACATTCAGTTCTTCTTGTTCATTTAAACTCTTCCATTATTTTCCAAGTTAGTTATTGATCGCTGCAGCACCGATAGAATACGTATCAGTTCTACAAAAGATGATTTATTTCTATTTTAGTTAAACTAATAAATATTATTTTAGTGGAATATATACCAGGTGTCCATTAGCTTAGGCTAATCTCAGTTAGCCCGTTCTGAATCCCTCTGAAATTGATCTGGTTTGTCAACATTTACAGATGATGCTGAACTATAACATCCCATCATTTATGCTTCTGTTTTCATCCATCTCTGTATTTTTATTTCCCTCAGTAGTTTTAGTTTGTAGCTTCATTATTGAACTGTTTCAGTTATTCTGTTGTAAACGAATATTTTAGTAATCGAGTAATCTATCAATTATTCTTACAATTAATCGAGTAATCGGATAAAAAAAATATAAAATAAAATAGAGGTGAATCTGGCATAATACCGCCGTTACTATCAAATATCGGTCCAATTTTTCATATTTGAGCTTCTCTACTAGTTACTTTTCTGTAGTTTAGAAAACTAACCTGTAACAATAACAGATCACTTTCTAAGTTAACCTGAAGAAAAGTTACACAAAAATCTGAAATTATATTTAATTTAATAATAAAGAAGCAGGCTCACAAATACGCTTATAAAAAATGCCTATGATCCAGATTAATAGATGAACTCTGACCTTGCCCCAAACCTGCCAAGCTTTGGGTTTGAGAATATGAGAAATGTCTCCTGAAGTGGGGGGGCCAGGGATGGGGAGGGAAATAGACCAGGGGACGAAAGTAAGAACGGGGGGGCGGGGCAATACGGGATATTTACGGCACCTTCGTTCGTCACACGAAACTCATCGACCAGCCATGATGATCTCCGCCACCTGTTTGTTGATGATATGAAATTTATTGTGCAGTTCGTCCATAAAGCTACACTGTCCATCCGCTCACCTGTATGAATCCTCCTGCAGCCTCGTCCCGCCGTTCGCTCTGAACCAGCAGCTCCCGGAGGAGAAAGGCTGCCGTACTCCAGGCACCACGCCAGTCATTTAAAGATGCTTATTGGTCCCCAAAACGATGGAAACCCGGACATTATCATAAATCAATAAAATCCCATGGGCTGAACTTGAAGATGGACGTTATGCCGCTAACACTTAGCTTTCGTCAACAACTCAGAGGTGGAAGTGAGAGCGCTGTGCAACGCAAGTAAAGTCCCGGCCGGAACACGGAGCGCTAAATAATAAAACATAAATTAACAAAGTTTCGAGGCAGGGACATTTTCATAATCGAGGTACTCGAATCATTCGAGGAATCGTTTCAGCCCTAGTTTATTTATTTAAACAGGAGGACTATTTATGTTATGAATTAGAATGGAGAAGGGGTCTGATTACATAAGTTAAATTTCGTCATACTCCTTTTCAGACTCAGTGGAGTATTTACATGTATCTGTTGGGATCTGGGTTTTCTTTGTGTTTGTTTGAGTTTCTCTGTGTGTTTAGTTAGATTCTGTCCCTATGTGTCTCTGTGATGTCCCGTCTCTTCCTGTGATTACCCTCCCTGTGTATTTAGTCCACCTGTTGTCTTTGTCCTCGTCAATTTATGTCAATTGTCACAAGTACGTAACGTCCGAGCCTCCTGCGTTCGCTGCTGTCTTGGATTTATCATTAACAATGACGAGTTGGACTCTCCGGCGGCTCACTCACCTCATCCTCCACAAATCATGACAGTATTTGAGTTTGAATATTTGGTAACAAGGTATTGTGTTGACACTTAGAAACACGAAAGTCTTTATTATTATGTTCTGCTGGTGAAATGTCTGTTTGAAATAAATTACTATCATCATCATCAGTTTCATGTTGCAGAGGATTCATTCATTCATGTCTGGATCTGACGATGGATCAGCACCGATCTGCTCCCCGGACCGGACCGGACCGGACCGGACAGGCCCTTCTGGGTCATTCTGACCAGACCGGACCGGATCGAGCCGGACCAATCACACACACACACACCAAGGACACACACCCGTCTGAATGTGTGTGTGACGAAGCAAGGCCGTAATTAATCAAAACAAGCAGCTATTGATCAGCTGGCCTTCTTCAGCTGCTGATCAATAACCCAGGCTGGGGGCAACCAGGGGAACCGACCCAATGGAACCGACACAACAGAACCGACCCGGGGGAACGACGTTCCTGCCTGCAGCTCCCAGAAGGCGTTCCTGGGAAGGAGGTCCAGTTCATGCTCCCAACAGGTCGATTAAATGTTTGTTGGTTCTGATCTGTAGCCAGACTACCGGGTTCTTCTGAACCAGACCCGTTCCGACCCGACCTTCTGGGTTTGGACCCAGTTTGTTCTCCAGAGCTCTGCTGAAGGGTTCTGTGGTTCACTGTCCTGCTCCTGGTTCTGGTCTGGTTCTGTTTCCCTTTGGACTCGGAGGTTCTGGTGTTGTTGCTGCTATGGTAACCATGAGCTCCAAAGGTAGCTTCATCAAAACCATGAAACGCTTCAAAACGCTTCCCTTTGATTAGAAATGTAAATTTCATCCATCAGCATGAAACCAGAGTTTAATCTGAGCTACGGATGAAGCCAACCAGCAGTCAGGATGCATCGGATCACGTGTCTCTGTCTCTGACATGAATCCAACCGGCTTGTTCTTAATCACTGTAAACCAAGGAGTTCCAGTTTGTTTGGGTCTGACATCAGAACACCCCCACACACACACACACACAGTGTCTTGTTGTTCTGCAGTCGCCAGCGTTGGATCACCAGCTGAATGTTAACGAGACGCTGGGCTTCAGAACCTTTCCTCTAGAATCAGGTTCTGTAGGCGTCGACCCGCCTCCCCCAGCAGAACCAGGCCTGGTCAACAGGTTCTGCTGGAGCTGATCCGGGTGGAAACGCTTCATCGGGCCAAACTGAGCAGACTTTAATGAGAGGACAGCTGGACGGGAATAAAAGAGAGATTAGAAAGGTTCAGATTAAAATAATCCAGATTATGATCTTCAAGATGAAATTTAAACCTGAAGAAAGAAGCAGACATGTGGCCCAGAACGGGGTCAGTGTCCCGATGCGCCGGCTGAAACCAAGGGAGGAAAACGCCTCCGGCTGAGGCGAAGCTGTGGGCCAGAAAACAATCCAGCCTGGAGCAGAGCGGAAAAAATGAAGGAACAGGAAACAGGAAACAGGAAACAGGAGGCAGCTAACCACGCTGAACTCAACTGGATCCAACAAGGAGCCGAAACCAACAAAACCTCCTGCAGCAGAAACGCCACAAACAGAAACCAGGACCGCCTCGCTTTGACTAGGACACTCATAACAGCCATCATCCGTCCATCCAAACCAAAATGATAAAAACAGAAGAACCTGGTTCTTTTGGTAAGTTGGTTGAAATCAAGCGATGCTTTCTTACTGTCAGCTGGTTCTGATCCAAACTAACTGCCTGCAGAACCACAGAGAATCGGTTTACGCCACGCTGCAAAGGTTCTGGTCGGTTATTGAAGAACAAGCAGAACCCTGAAGGCTGGAAGCTGCTCGGTCAGCTCCTGACCCGCTGACGCTCTCAGCCCAATTATCTGGGTGGAACCAGGCTCAGCTAATGCGTCATGTGGCTAGTTAGCTGCTAGCCAACACCCTGGGTCCCGACAACTGATTGGACAAAAAGTGATGACAGCTGAGGGACAGAAGCTGTCCAACACACACAGGGACAGGAGACAGAGAGAACAGGAGACGTCCAGTCAGGTCCGGCTGTAAGGAGTTCTGCTGGAGACAAGCTGAAGGACCGAGGTCCAGACCGTACCGTCCAAAGCGAATCCTGAACGCTCCATCAGTCTTGGAGAAGTAAAACGTGCTGTGGATCTGTGTGTGTAAACTGGGATCTCCAGCAGGAACAGAACCAGCATCAGAGTTAGCGCACCAAGCTAACTCGCCTGCGGCCAAACATGAATTATGCAGAACTCAGCCTGCTGCCTCTGGCTGTGAGGGTGTGTGTGTGTGTGTGTGAGGGGGGGCGTGTGTGTGAGGGGGGGTGTGTGTGTGTGTGAGGGGGGGTGTGTGTGTGTGTGAGGGTGTGTGTTATCCGGCTGCACTCGAGGCTGTATGCATGACGGTATTAGAATAATATGCTAATTACTAATAATTACCCTGAAACATACACACTGATTATCTGACCCTCCTCCTCCTCTTCCTCCTCCTCTTCCTCCTCCTCTTCCTCCTCCTCTTCCTCCAGGCGAGGAAGAGGAGGAGGAAGAGGAGGGGGACGTTCTGCATCCACCTGTCCAATGGAACGGACCGGTTCTGGAGCAGAACCTTCTGGTTCTCCTGAAAAGTAACAGATACCGACCAACTCAGAACCAGAACCTCTATCAGAACCTCATGTGGTTCTGGTTCTGCTGGAGGTTCATCCTTGTTCGGGGGGAGTGGACCAGAACCGGAGGAGGAGAGTCTCATTAGCCAACATGTCCACCAGAGGACAGCAGACCTGCTGTGGGTCCATAACCCGAACCGCACCAGAACTTCTGCAGGAACCAATCAGAGAAGTCCTGCTGCTCTCCTTCCTGACCTTTGACCTGAGAAGGTCACCTGCAGCTAAGAGAGAGAAACTGGGCCGGTCCATCAGAACCAGGAAGTGGGTCTGGCGTCTCAGGGAGGCGTTAGCCTCTCTTAACCCGGACCGGTCCCGGGGGTCCCGGTTGCCATGGTTATACTCTGACACACTTGCAGACATCGCTAAGCGGGTCGGTTCCGCCTGGCTCGCCGTGACCCAGAAACTTAAAGATGTCTTGGCCCACAGAGGTTACCGAGCGCGCTCAGATGGACCCGCAGGCAGCGAACGCACCGCGCTGCCTTCACTGCCGCTCCTGACACAGAAAACCCGCCAGGTTCTGAACACGACCGGCTTCTGACAGACAGAAACTGGCCGGAGCCCGACCAGAACCAAACCTCTTCGTCCAGTTCAGGCAACCGGGTCCAGAACTGAACCGGCGCCACCAACCCAAGAGACCGGCAAGAACACTCACGTATTAGAACCGGGTCGAATACAACACAGCAGCAGGGGGTTTGGACACGCACACTCCAACACACACAAACACACACACTCCAACACACACACTCCAACACACACACTCTAACACACACCAACACACACACTCCAACACACTCCAACACACACATTCCAACACACACACTCCAACACACACCAACACACACACTCCAACACACACACTCCAACACACACCAACACACACACTCCAACACACACACTCCAACACACACCAACACACACACT
>CAEGAE010097609.1:0-11941 GCA_903067095.1 Girardinus metallicus
AAACCTAGAAAACCTTCAAACTAAACCTAGAAAACCTTCAAACTAAACCTAGAAAACCTTCAAACTAAACCTAGAAAACCTTCACAAACTCTCAAACTAAACCTAGAAAACCTTCACAAACTCTCAAACTAAACCTAGAAAACCTTCAAACTAAACCTAGAAAACCTTCAAACTAAACCTAGAAAACCTTCAAACTAAACCTAGAAACCTTCACAAACTCAAACTAAACCTAGAAAACCTTCAAACTAAACCTAGAAAACCTTCAAACTAAACCTAGAAAACCTTCACAAAGACTCAAACTGAACCTAGAAAACCTTCACAAACTCTCAAACTAAACCTAGAAAACCTTCACAAACTCAAACTAAACCTAGAAAACCTTCAAACTAAACCTAGAAAACCTTCAAACTAAACCTAGAAAACCTTCAAACTAAACCTAGAAAACCATCACAAACACTCAAACTAAACCCAGAAAACCTTCACAAAGACTCAAACTGAACCTAGAAAACCTGCAGGTAAACATTAGCTAAATGTAGAAAACATTGAGATAATATAGAAATAATGCTACAAACCCCGCAGGTAAAAAATAACTAAATCTAGAAGCCGTCAGGTAGACATGAAATAAACCTAGAAAACCTTCAGATAAAGAAAACCTGCAGGTAATCTGTCTTATTTCTAAATCTGCCTCTAAGACCAGATCTCTCTGATTGGTTGAGTCCCGGGAAAGAAAAATAAATCTAGACATAATTACAGTTAAAAACTTGTTTGAACATAAATCCATATCTGTAAAACTGTGGGGTCTTTGGCCCCGCTGGGCCCCCCCTGGTGGCCCCACTGCTCCACCTGTATGCGGATGAATGGATGATTCTGGATGGTTTGTCTTAATATTTAAACATCATTCTGGTGAACAGACACACCTGAGCAGGTAAACTGCTTATGAGACGAAGCTCAAACACCTGAACGCCTCACCGGGTCAGAACCTCATCAGAGTCCAGATTCTGTTAATCAGATCAAAAATCCTCACGCTGCATTTAGAGGCTGTTGGAATTTGAACACTTGTTTTTCTGATTATGAAGCCTTAGGATGAACTTCCAGCCATTTAAGGATGTTTTTATTTGTGAAGCAACAAATGAACCCGAGCGGTGAAGTCTGCAGGCGTGGGGTGGAGCTGTGTCACACTGTTCACCCATCCTGCAGTTCTGCTGCTGTTCATTAATTCCTTCCTAATTGGATTGACTTGATAGCTCGAGTTATTTCTGCTCGTTAATTCCCCACCGAGGGCGGAGCCGCCGCTTCCTGTCTGATCTGCCGATCCTCTTCTTCGCATCCAGAATCGTCACGTTCAGCTGCAGAAAGTCAAAACGAGAGCAAAGCTCACAGGTCTGGTTTTCTGTCCCTCGGCGTCTCCCTGCAGGTCACCCCTTCATCATGACGGTGGGCTGCGTGGCCGGAGACGAGGAGACGTACGACGTGTTCAAGGACCTGATGGACCCCGTGATCGAGGACCGCCACGGAGGATACAAACCGTCAGACAAACACAAGACGGACCTGAACGCAGAAAACCTGCAGGTACGCTGAGTGAACTGAACCAGAGAACTGAACCAGAACCAGTGAACTGAACCAGAACCAGTGAACTGAACCAGAACCAGAGAACTGAACCAGAACCAGGGAACTGAACCAGTAAACTGAACCAGAACCAGAGAACTGAACCAGAACCAGAGAACTGAACCAGAACCAGGGAACTGAACCAGGGAACTGAACCAAGGAACTGAACCAGAACCAGGGAACTGAACCAGAGAACTGAACCACAGAACTGAACCAGAACCAGAGAACTGAACCAGAACCAGTGAACTGAACCAGAACCAGTGAACTGAACCAGAACCAGGGAACTGAACCAGAACCAGAGAACTGAACCAGAACCAGAGAACTGAACCAGAACCAGGGAACTGAACCAGAACCAGGGAACTGAACCAGGGAACTGAACCAGAACCAGAGAACTGAACCAAGGAACTGAACCAGAACCAGGGAACTGAACCAGAACCAGGGAACTGAACCAGTAAACTGAACCAGAACCAGAGAACTGAACCAGAACCAGTAAAGTAAACCAGAACCAGGGAACTGAACCAGAACCAGTAAAGTAAACCAGAACCACAGAACTGAACCGGAACCAGAGAACTGAACCAGTGAACTGAACCAGTGAACTGAACCAGTGAACTGAACCAGGGAACTGAACTAGAACCAGAGAACTGAACCAGAACCAGGGAACTGAACCAGAACCAGTGAACTGAACCAGAGAACTGAACCAGTAAACTGAACCAGTAAACTGAACCAGTAAACTGAACCAGAACCAGAACCAGTGAACTAACCCTGTTCAGAACCAACGTGGTTCTGGTTGTGTTCGCTGTCCGTGGTGCTGAATCGGTACTTCCTGATGTTGGACTCATCTGGTAACCTCCGTCTTTCTGTCTTCAGGGCGGAGACGACCTGGACCCAAACTACGTGCTGAGCTCTCGGGTTCGGACCGGGAGGAGCATCCGTGGTTTCTGCCTGCCGCCGCACTGCAGCCGCGGCGAGCGCCGCGCCATCGAGCAGCTGTCCATCGAAGGTACAGCAGCAGCTCTGTTGCTGGATGCTGCCGGTGAACCTGCACAGTCAACAATTAACAGCAATAGTTCCAGTTATTTATCCCGTCATAAAAAAACATTTTTTGTCAGATTTTCACCATGTTATTAATTTATAAATGTCAGTTTTGCTAACTAAATATTTAATTAGCAAGCTAAACATTTAGATTCAAATGAAATATGTATCAGACATTGTAAATATCTAGTTTGAAGCTATTCTTTTTTAGCTCAGAGATAAATATTTAGCTAATATGCAAATGTACTTGAAGATGACCAGAAGTGGACTACCAAAGTAAAAGCTGGGTCTTCTAACATCCTGTTTTTAAATCGCTGCAGTCAGCTCTTCATCAAAGTCTTTTCTGTAACAATTCAAATTAAAACAAAGGTTGAGCCGTTTTAAAGGCAGCGCAGACATTTAGCGACCAATCAGCAGAGGCTCCATGTGATTCAGCTTTTATTTTGATACTTCACTTCAAGTGAATAAAAAATTAAATGTATAGCTTGCTTAGAGCTAAATATTTATTTTGGAGCTAAATTGTTAGCTTGACCACTAAATATTTTTGTAGCTAAACAGAGTTCTCGCTAAACATTTAGCTAGCCATGTCTTTAGCTGGTAAATAACAATATTTAGTTAGCTAGGTAACTAAATATTTAGATTGAAACTTTTGACATTCATAAATGAGTGAATAAGACGGTGAAAATCACTGAATAATTCATCCCTAACGGTTTTTCTCATAAACGCGGCAGCCTGAAGTTAAAATGGCTGCTTTGACCCAAAGGCTTCAGTTTCCAGCTGCGCCAGTTTCACTAATTATCTCTAAAATACAAAGCAGATGTGAGGGAAGCTCAGGTTTAGTCACCAGATCACAGCCATGTTGTTATGTAACGGAACCGAACCGGATGTGAAGGAGCAGCGCACCGTTAGCGTCACATTATGCTGCGTTCAGGGACAACCCGAGCATGCAGGGATTCTCTGAATCATTCCGGGTTTATTTAGCTGCGTCTGATGAGGATGAGTCCTTATTTAAAGACTTCCCATCATGCCTCAGCGGGCGGCCAAGTCGTTACGTAACCGTGAGCAGAGAAACTCCTAACGAGCTCAGCCGATTTAAAAGCTGAACAAATCTACTCTGCTGCCCCCTGCCGGCAGAAGCCAGGACTGTTTCTGTTAAGATACAGACATCTGCAGAAAGAAGAGAGACGGCAGCTGATTCCGTTGAATCAATAATAATAAAAAACTTTCCATTCTGGACCTGAAATGAGCTCTTTATGAAGAATAAAAATCTGTTATAATTTTAGTTTAATCTGGTTGAATTTGATAATCCACATCCCGAAAGGTGTTCAGGCATAATGGGCGCATCGCTGCCCGACAGAAGCCATGTTATGAGTGGCAGCATTTCCTTGGAAACCAATAAATGTACGTTTGGGAACTTTGTTATCAGAAACAAGCACAAAAAACACACAAGTGTTATTAATTTTTTGATAGTTTGATCATTCAGTAGACCAGCAGTATTCGGAGAGGTTAGAAACAACTGTGAATACGGAGCTAAATTACGATTAAAAAAGTTTGTTTTAAAAAAAAAAAAACCTAATTTGAAACTGAAAAACAAAATTTAACTGACAAAATGCATTGATTCTGAGAAATGTTTTGAAGCTTTTTTTTATTATTTAATGCCTTTTGTTTAATTTTTTTTCTTAAGAAACTTTATGGCCCTAATTTAGTTCCATACCATAAAGTTTCCAAAAAAGTGAAACTGATAAATGTTCGAAACTATTTTTAAGTTTCAATCATTTTTACAAACCTTTTAGCCCTAATTTGGCTCCATATGATGAGGTTTGCAAAAAAGGAACTTAAAGAAAACATAATTAACCCTGAAAATCTTTTTTAGTTTCATTTTTTTTTACAAACTTTGTGGCCCTAATTTAGCTCCATATGATAAGGTTTGCTGAAAAAAAAAAACATTGAACATGAAAAGTAATTTCAAACTCGTTTTCAATTTTATTTTTTCAACAGTCCTCATGGCCCTAATTCAGCTCCATACCCATAAAAACCAGAAGAGGACATTTCTAGAGAAGCTGACTGTGCAAACATATTAATAGAAACATATTAATACAGAACTTAGTGGAAGGAAAAACTGTTCTACATTTCATTTGGAAATCATAATTTCAGAGTCTAGAGAACCAGAATCCACATTATTTGATGTTTCTTTAAAATACAAAATGGCAGCAGCGTTGACATGCGACCCAAACACTCAACCGTCCGACTGCAGCCACTCGGTGGCACCACGCCTACTGACCCGCCGGTTCTGACCCGGTTCCTCTCTGCCTGCAGCTCTGGACTCTCTGGAAGGAGACCTGAAGGGGAAATACTTCGCCCTGAAGAACATGACTGAGGAGGAGCAACAGCAGCTGATCGATGACCACTTCCTGTTTGACAAGCCCGTTTCTCCTCTGCTGCTGGCGTCTGGGATGGCGCGCGACTGGCCCGACGCACGCGGCATCTGGTCAGTACGATCCCAACACGCTCAGCTATTAGCACGTTAGCTCAGCTATGAGCAGGTTAGCTCAGCTATTAGCATGCTAGCTCAGCTATTAGCACACTTCCACTAATGTGCTAATTGCTGAAGTAATTATTTGATTAGTGTTTGTGCTAACTCTGAAAACATTGAGGGCACTTAGCTTCCCCTAAATTTTTCTGGATAAAATGTAAAACCCCAACTTACTTGGCTGCAGGTTTTAGCGCACTTCTGCTAATGTGCTAATAGGTTCACACATTTTTGTGTAGTGGTTCAGCTTTTTGCTGCCTTTTAAATTGTTTAGTGCACTTTGTTTACCTATTGCTTTCTGGATAAATTCTAAAGGCCACAAGTCTGCTAGCAGAGCTGATTTTTCGTTCTTTAGTATTTTAAGTGCTAACTTACTTGGCTGTAACAATGGGCACATTTCTGCTAATAGCTTAGTTAATTTTTCTATTAGTTCTTTAGCGTTATTAACTTTGAAAAAATTAAGCGCATTTAGCTTCTCCTAAATTATTTTTTCTGGAATTCAAAAGCAGAGCTAATTTTTCATTTCTTGCTTTAGCATTTTGGTTGAATAAAGTTAGATTATTGACTAGTAAGAGTTCTTCAAGTAGACGTTTACATTCATGCTCTTATTTTGAAGTGGCTGAAGACTGTTTACTCAGCAGGTTCATTTGCTCTCCTTACCTTTTCTTTTTTCCTGGAATAACTATTTCAAACAGTAAAACCTAGGAACAAAACATATAAACATAAATACAACATCTAAAGCCGTTACATTGGCCATTATATTGGTGGTTGACGTTTGTAGTCTTTCAAGGACAGATATAATTTGAATTTAGCATTAGCTTAAAATTCCGTGTTGGTAAAGCATTTAGCATTAGCAAAACTAATGTTTATGACTGCTGCTTCAGGGTTAGCGCAGCTAACCTTTTAGTCAGCGCTGTGCACCACTACATAAAAGCATTAGAAAACCACCTGTACTCACGCCGCCTCCCACCTTCCTAATGCTGCCCTGGGAAACTGCCAATATGGCCGCCACTCCATCTCTATCTGACCCAAACGTCGTCCATCACCTGCAGGCACAACGACAACAAGACCTTCCTGGTGTGGGTGAACGAGGAGGATCACCTGCGTGTCATCAGCATGCAGAAGGGGGGCAACATGCGCGAGGTTTTCACACGCTTCTGCACCGGCCTCACCAAAGTAAGCTCCGCCCCCCTGTCCCTACCTGTACTCCTCACCTGTCCCGCCCCGTCTCACCTGTTTGCTCCGTCTCCCTCAGATCGAAGACTTGTTTAAGAACCGAGGACACGAGTTCATGTGGAACGAGCACCTGGGCTACGTCCTCACCTGCCCGTCCAACCTGGGGACGGGGCTGAGGGCCGGCGTTCACGTCAAGCTGCCAAACGTCAGCAAGCACGAGAAGTTCGGAGAAATCCTGAAGAGGCTGCGGCTGCAGAAGCGAGGAACAGGTACGCCGCCTCCAGCTCGATTCAAGCTTCGTGAATTTACATGGAAAACAGACTCAGGCTGACGACTTTTGTAGCATTTGTACTCTGTGCGGGTAGACTGTAGGGGGCAGTGTAGAGCGCCGTTAGCAAACACAGGGTGTCATTTGTAAAGTTGTTTACAACTTTGAGATAAAAATTGAAAAAGTAGTTCTTTTTTTCAGTTCTATTTTCACCAGGATATTCATTCATTTATATCAATATGAAGCTCAATATTTAACCAGCTAAATATGTAGTTTGCTTTTAATCTTGGCTTGGTAACAAAATATTTAGTTCAGTGCTAATTATTTAGCTAACAAGCTAAATATAGTTAATGAGCTAACTACTTAGCTTCAGGCTAGATAGATTTAATTGCTAGCTAGTTATTTGGTCTCAAATTATTTAGCTGCCTTGCTAAATTTATTAATAAGATAAATATTTAGCTGGATTTGTGGAAGTGTGCCCAGCACTGTGGCCAAGTCAATTATCAGTGTACAATTTATCTGGAAATTAAATTTAGCAGAAGATATAGCGCTAAAGTTAGCTAAAGCTCGTAGTTTAGTGAAAGTACTGCAGCAATTAAATAAGTGCTTTAGAATATATCAGGAAAATTCATTTAGAAAGAAGAGCGCTAAACGTTTTCAAAGACAGCTAAAGTGCTAAGCTATTAGCTCCGTTGTTAGCATGTTAAGTGTGCATACCACTGACTTCCTGTCTGCGTCTCAGGCGGCGTGGACACCGCGGCGGTGGGCGGAGTCTTCGACATCTCCAACGCGGACCGCCTGGGCTTCTCGGAGGTGGAGCTGGTCCAGATGGTGGTGGACGGCGTCAACCTGCTGGTCAACATGGAGAAGCGCCTGGAGGCCGGCGAGGCCATCGACGACTTGATGCCAGAGCAGAAGTGAACTGTCTCACTGTAACCCGCCGTCCTCCCTCCTCTTCCTCACTGCCCCCGCTCACCCCCGTCCTCCTCTTCCTCACTGTAACCAGTCCGTCCCGTCGCTGCGGGACGCGTAGAGCCGCTCGGTTAGACTGCAGTCTTCCAACATGTGAAGGATTTTCTATTTCCTTATCTGCACCTGTTGGATCCATCTAACATCTGAAATATCTAATAAAGTCTCTGTGGCCCAGACTCAGCGCCTGTCTTCATTTACAAACACGGATTTAATCAAATTCACGCTTGTTTCTGCATAGACCACCGTGGACTTTGACTAGACCGTTGCAACTCCTTGGTTTTGGTTTCTAGACTCGTTTTTGGTCTGCAAGATGCGGAACATTTTTTTCAACAGAAAAACCCATAATTGAAATGTTTATGCAATCATAAATGTGACCTAATGATCACTTAAAATGAGTTAAAACCGTAAGTTTACATACACCTTATTTTGACCGTCTGAAGTTTAATCAAACGTGTTTCTCTTGTTTCAGGTCAAACAAAATATTTCTATTTGCTAAATAACTAGGTTTACATACAGAACAATACTGAGAGGCTTGTGAAAGGAAACACAACCAAATACTGGGATTTATGTAAACTTATGATCCTCTATGATTTTTTTTTCTTATTATTGAAGTTTTTAGCAAATAGAAATAATTTAGTTTAATTTGACCTGAAGCTTGGTGTGATTTAACATCAGAAAAGAAAAGGTGTATGTAAGCTTCTGGTTTCAGGTGGACAGGTATGAAAATCATGAACGAAATAATAAAGAACAGGAAGTAAAAGCAGATATTTACTTCCATTGAAACCCCGGAGGTTTGTCTCTGCTGCCACCTGCTGGCCAATCCGAATCACTGCAGCAACTAAACGGAATCCGTTCTATTTTATTCCACTGATCGCTTTATTATAATTAAAATATTTCACACTTTAGTGGAAACTGAAGAGTTTGCAGCTGAAACTGAGTCGAAACGCGGTTTGGAGGCCTGGCGAACTGAAGACGGTTTGGCGCTTACTTCCCTCTGGTCACCATGACGACAGGACGCGGCGATGCGTTCAACGTGTTTAATGAGACACAGGTGAGCCTGAGCTGCAGTCGGATCAGCTGACTGCTCACATGTACAAAATCAACAAGGTGAGAAACTATTTACATTCACAAAAACACAGAGAGACTCTGAAGAGGAAACGCTAACAGCCGGACTCAGAGTCCCAGAATGCTTTGCAGCAAAGTCCCCTCTTCTACAGCGTCGAGCCAATCAGCAGTCAGCTCAGAGTCATCCTGCTGGGAGAAACAGGAAGACGGCAGTCGGGCCACTTCCTTCTGTTCATCACTTCCTGTCCCTGTCTGTCCACCGAACCACTTCCTGTTTCCTCCTGTCCCTACATGGTCCTGTTCCTCCCAGTCCTCCCAGTCCTCCCAGTCCCTCTATAGTTTGAGCTCATTGGCGATTTTGGAGGCGATGTTCTTGAAAGCGATGGACGTTCCTGAAATGCGTTTGAAGCGGACGCCGTTGAGCGAGAGGCGGGGCAGCTTGCAGACCTCCATCTCCCATTGGACGAGGCTGTCGGCGTGCCCGTCGCCGTGGACGCAGAGCAGCAGGAAGGCCTCGCGCTGCTCATAGTCGCAGTTGTTTGCGTCCAGGACCTTCCTGATCTCGCGCATCATGTCCGCCGGCTCCATGGACGACGTGGTCTTCATGCTCCAGGTGAACCTCAGCGAGCGCGGTTTGGCGTCCTTGGAGTGCGGCGCGGCGGGGGACGCCGGCTCCTCCCTCTGGTCGGACGTGACGGCGCGGCTGGAGGGAGGAGAAGAAGACGTTAACGTCCTCCAGACGCTGCGCTCTGATTGGCCGTCTCGCTCTACCCACCTGGACCCCTCCAGTCTGCCGTTCCTCTCCGCCTCCGACGGCGCTCTGCCAGCCGAGAGGAGGAGAAGAAGAAGCAGAGCGTAAATCACAGGGAAAACCTGCAGAACAGCTAATGGCAACAGGAAGTGATGCGTCCTGACTTCCTGTCTGGTTAGGGCCGGACCAGCAGCAGGTCCAAAGCTCTTATTTATTAAACTGAGTTGTTTAGTATTATTTATTTTGATAAAAAATGTTCCTCTGATTTTCTATCAAGAGGCAGGAATGAAAAGCTGAACTTCCTGGGATAAAATCCTTCTGCTGCTGTGGTGCATCATGGGAATCGTAGTTTTATCTGAGTCCTTCAGTTGGATCAGAAGGAAACATTCAGTGAAGGAAAGAAGGAAGAAAGGAAGGAAGGAGGATAATCTAAAGAGGGAATCGAAAAAGGAAGTATTCAGCTTCAGAGCTAAATACCTACTGAGGCAGTATTGTGTAGTTTAGTGGAAGGACGACGTTCGGTGCGTACCTCCTGGTGAGCTTGGAGGTGAGTTTGGAGAACAGGTTGGATGATGCGCGGCTGCGGGCCTGGGCCAGCGGCGTGGCGTCGTGCGACAGGCTGGGCGAGGCGGGCGGGCCGTTGTAGGTGGCGGTGCGGCGCTCCCTCAGCTGGCCGCCGTGGAAGGTGCTGCGGCTCGCCGTGCCGCGGGGGAAACGCAGCCGGTCGGGGGGCGTGGCTCCGCTGCTCACGCTGTGGGTGGAGGCCCCGCCCACCGAGCGCTTGGCAGGCGAGCCGGAGGAGCTGGGGGACGGGCGGCGGAGGTTAAAGGTCGGCGTGCCAGCCCGGGTGAAACCCGCGGGGGGCGGCGTTACCTGTTCTCCTTGCCGTTGTGGACGGCGGAGGCGGACGACTTGTCGGTGGCGCTGCAGACGTACGTGTTCCTCCTCGTCATGCTGGACGCCTGAAACACAGAGCCGCACCGATTGGCTGCTGGAACCGAGACTCCGCCCCCTCACACCAAAAACACTCACAGCGGTCGCAGCTGGCGCTTTCCGGCGATCTGGGATGTCGCCTACGTTGGGGTTGTTGGCGTTGCCTAGCAACGGGCTGCCCGCCTCTCCGGGACCCGGCTTCCTGTTAGCGTCCGGCTTTGGCTCCGCCTCCGCCTTCCTGGCAGCAGCTGAGGAGGAGAGGGGGGGTTAGAGGCTGAGGGGAGACCCGGATCTGGTTCTGGTTCTGGTACCTTGGTCGCTGAACCTCCTCTGTTTGGAGGAGGAGCGCTGACTCAGCAGGTGGGCGGGGGAATGGCTGCTGGACGAATGAGGCTTCAGTAGGGAGGAGGCTCCGCCCACATCCATCTGGACACACACACGGGTCACTTCCTGTTGGGCAGGACGGATCTACCTGTGGTTACCCTGGTAACCGCTCACCTCTGCGGCCTTGCGTCCCAGCAGCAGGTAGGTGGCAGTGATGTCATCGTACTTCATCTTGGAGAGCGAATCGTTGATCTTCTCTCTGGAGTAACCCATCTGGACCACCAGGTCTGAGGACGACACGCCAGTCAGGGGGTGTGTGTGTGCGTGTGCGTGTGTGTGTGTGAGTGTGTGACCACGCGTACCGATCCGGCTCTGGTCCCTGATGTCCAGCTCCGGCTCCACGTACGGCAGCAGCTCGTCTTCGTCGCCGCCGTTGATCCAGCGATCCTTCATGATTTGCTGAAACAGAGGAAAGACGATTCGACCCGACGGTTTTGAGGCGGGCGGAGTTCTGATTGGTTAATGGGCTCTGATTGGCTGTGTGATGACCTCCTGACCTCCAGCGTTCCTCTCTTGCCCGGGTTCAGAACCAGGAAGCGCTTCAGCAGGTTCTCGCAGTCCGTCGACATGTAGAAGGGGATCCGGTACTTCCCCCGCAAAACTCGCTCTCTCAGCTCCTGCGGACACAAACGCACGGGTCCAAACGGTTCCGGGTTCCAGGAACACTCGGAGGCGGTTCCGGACCGGACGGAGACCCACCTTCAGGTTCTGTCCGTCAAACGGCAGCGACCCGCTGACCAGCGTGTAGAGGATCACACCCAGGCTCCAGACGTCCACCTCCGGCCCATCGTACTTCTTACCCTGAACACAGCAGGAACAGGCTGACCCGGGTTCTGACGGGACCAGAACCCGGGCCAGAACCCGGGCCGGGCCTGGGGAAGGTCCAGTTACCTGGAAGAGTTCTGGCGCCGCGTACGGAGGCGAGCCGCAGAAGGTGTCCAGCTTTCCGCCCAGAGTGAACTCGTTGCTGAAACCGAAGTCGGCGATTTTTATGTTCATGTCGGCGTCCAGGAGGAGATTCTCCGCCTGCAGGAGGAAGAGGAGGAGGAGGAGGAGGAGGAAGAGGAGGAGGAAGAGGAGGAAGAGGAGGGGGAGGAGGAGGAGGAAGAGGAGGAGGAGGAGGAGGAGGAGGAGGAAGAGGAGGAAGAGGAAGAGGAGGAGGGGGAGGAGGAGGAGGAGGGGGAGGAGGCGGCGGAGGGGGAAGAGGAGGAGGAAGAGGAGGAGGAGG
>CAEGAE010097624.1:0-11800 GCA_903067095.1 Girardinus metallicus
ATATATATAAAATATATAAATTGGTTCATATAAATAAATAAATATATGTATATATATATAATGATATATATATATATATATATATATATATATATATATATATATTATGATTAAAGCAAAGCAAAGGAATCTTTTATGTTACAGAACAGGAAAATGGAATTGATTGGAACTAATTTCATCTAATAAACTATTAACAATTAATCTAAATCCATTAATTGTTTGCATCTCTACTTTAGATATTTTTGAATAAACCTTGATTGATTGAACCTCGAATATTGTCACCTTTTCAAAATAATAAATAAGTAAGTTTTTGCCAAAAGTAATTGTTATGTCTAAAACATCATGTGGAAAACCCAAAATTCCTTTTGTGTTAAGGTTAGGGAGTAGTGTCAGAGTAAGGTGAGAGGAAGTCTTTTGTCATCATTTTATATTGCATAAACCTTGCTTATATTAAGTGAACATTAAATATATTGAATGAAATATATATTCAGTGATTATTTAATATATTCAAGATTCATTCCATAAATTAACTTTCAATAAATTCAGACTTTCATTCAATATATTGAAGGGTCAATATATATTTAAGGGTTAGTCAATAGATCTTGCAAATATTGATTAAACATTGAATATATTGAATGAAAGTTTGAATATTTTGAATAAACCTTGAAATTTTGAATGAACTCTGGATGTAATGGCTGCTTATTCTTTTCCGTAACACAGCACTTTTCATATGAATTTTCAAGTACTTCCACTTCCCACAAAAACATACAAAAAGAGAATCTTCTAAATATTCAAAAGGCATACACAGTGATAAACAATTCTACAAAATGACATTTCTGGTTCTTACACTGGACATGTTAAGTGAATGTTGAATATATCGAATGAAAGTCAGAATATGTTGATTAAACCTTGTATATGTGGAATAAACATGGACTATACTGAATGAATCAAGAATTATAGTAAATAAACCTTTAATATATTGAATAAACCTTGTATGTGTTGAATAAACCCAGAAAATATTAGTTTTTCTTGTCAACTACAATTGGGAGATCAATGACAAGAGACAGTGAAATTCACATTCAATTCCTTTAGTGTAATTTGTTGACAGACCACGTCATTATGATACAATAAGCAGAACACAAATAAAAAAATGGGAGCATGAGACCATCTCCTTAAGTAAAAACTGCATGCAGTAGGGACAACAGTGCAGTCTTTATATATTTTCCATCTCCATGCCAAGAAAAATAAATCCTCAGTGGTGTAAAGTAATGGAGAGCAGGGTGAGAGGAAGTCCATCAGCATCCTGTTGTGGGTTGTAAGCCATATCTTAATGATGATGGAGGAGGAGTGATAAAAACGGATATATCCTCTGTCTCCTCTGCCTCTTCTGTTCTGACCTCATCCAAATCCTCTTCCTTCCAATGACAGAATGGAATGTCAATGGAAGGATGACATTTCAACCAGTTTTACTTCAAAAAAACTGGTTGATCAGTGGTTGAGGTGATGCTTCACACATTTACCTAAGTTGGAGAAACTTGGGATTCACCTGGGAGCTATTTATCACTTCAGGACATATTTAGAAAAAGGTCTCTGAAATGGATATAAATATGCTTGACAACTTATTCAAGCACTTTGCATATTTAAGACTTATGCAGCAAATGTATTCTTAAATGTTTGGGGGTCGAGACAAATCATCAAAGATCTGTAATACATTTTGATCAACATAAGCAATTGAAAATGTAGGAAAAAGCAGAGATTTATGCATCACTTTCATGGATGTACAAAAGCATTTGCAATGTGTTCATAGAAATGAGAAATTGCTTTTTTTGTCATGTAAAGCACATTGATTTGCGTTGTTGCTGAAATGTGCTACGCAAATATATTTGCATTGCCCTGCGTTCTTTATGTACTGTATCAGCCTAAAAAAACCCCACCTTCGGTTAAATCCACCAGAGGGCGCTTTTCTCCTAATTTTGTTAGGCCAGGCGGCCATCCCAAACGTAATGAATATTATAGAAAAGCTCAAGGTTTACAATTTACATAGTAATTTAAAGAGTTAACACGTCTTAGCCTTTTTTTAACATAATTTTTAAATATAATGACATACTAGATGGTATATTTATTAAGTCTCTGCTAAACATTTAATGTTTGCTTTGACATGGTAGCAAAAATCGGATCTTAATTCTTGCTAAGATTTCAGTAACTTTTTTTTTCTTACATTTTAGTAAATATTTAGGTATTCTCTAATGGGGTTACTTTTTTACACTTCAAATTTTGTTTCGGCTTTTGTTAAAGTTAACTAATAATTTGTTTTACCAATCACCAGGGTAAGTGAATTTGTTATTTTAATGTTGTGGTACCAGGGTGTGACACTAGCTTATTGGGGCCTGCCCATAGCAATGCATAGGGAGAACAGTGACTGCCATGCATTGCATTGTAGGCACCTATTGTTCTACACCCAATAGAATGGCTCTTTATTATTATTATTTATTATTCTTCCGTGGCTCGTACCTCTGCTTGCCCAGCCACAAAAGTGGTATCAAAACGCTCGATCCCGTATTGGAGCTATTGCTTTTAGTGGGATTCGGAGTTACCATGGCAACGTAAAAAGCGAAAAACAATGTCCAAAATACATTGCAAGTCAATGGAGTGAAGCAACAAAAAAATCCTAAAATACCTTATTTTTGAGGATTTTCTGTGTCGTCATGAATTCACGTAGAAATGCCATTAAAATTTCACTTTGTAGATATGTCCGTGATCTCTTCTAAAGTGAAGACAGCACATTAATACGAATTACGGTTTGTCCACAACTTATCTCTAAGCGCACCAAAGTTTTCGATTTTTCGTAAATTTAGAGTGCCACTGTGCTAGAATGAAGAACGGAGTGGATTTTTGACCCCAAAACATTTTTTAACTCACCTTCACGCCCACAAATATCGCCCCATTGGTATCAAAGTCGGTCATAACATTGATACACACGACTGCTCCCGTAAAACGTTTTCGAAATTTCACTAGGGTTTACGGTTTTCTGTCAAGGTGCTTCAGAGCGAAGTCATGTGACAGGATAAGCTCACACTTTCAGCCATTTATTTCCATACATTTCTGAAAAATTTCAGAGCTCAGCACACACCATCTTTGTCTCATCGCTGTTATTACTGTGAGTGAAGTAAAGATATGAATCATGGTACTATCGGAGACGGCAAATAGCCCTCTTATACGCTTCAAACGGCTTTCGAATATGTATCACGGTTCCCAAACGGGAAGGAGTTGCTCGGACTGCTTTTTTGAGCGAATCTGGCTGGCTCACAGATAGAATTCTGTCTCCCTCTGTGTGTCTCACTCACAACTGACAGTTAGCAGAGAGGATTAATTACCATAGCAACGGAACACAGCACAGGACACAGCTGCACTCTGCAGTCACTACAGAGGAGGACTAAGCTGGCATTCAGAACTACTTGCTGTTTTGGTCAGTATGTAACTGGTTTAACCCAACCACTGTTACACATGGGATTAGTGTGGCCATTTAAAATTATGCTTACTGAAAGTTTGAAAATAAAAGCCTAAATATTTGTCTCAGGGTAGCACTAATAATATCCTTAAGAAGTCTTCCTCCACCTTTACAGAGGGCTGAGTTCCCATTTACAACTACAATAATGGCTGAAGGTTAGAACTACAGACATGGGAGAACTCTCACTTACTAGAGAGGAGGGCTGAGTTGGCAGTTACAATGATGGGGGAACGCTGAGTTACTACAGAAGGAGCCTGAGCAGAATGTCAGAACTACAGACATGGCAGAATTTTTTGAGCATTATATAACTGGTTTAACACAAACATTGTTACTCATAGGATTAGTATAGCCCTTTAAAATTAAGCTTACTGAAAATTTCAAAATAAAAGCCGTGACAATTTTTACATCAAGTAATTGCTCTTTTGGGCATTATATAACTGATTTAATCCAACGCTGTTTCACATGGGATTAGTGTGGCCATTTAAAATTAAGTTTACCGACAATTTCAAAATAAAAGCATTCACATTTTTCACATCAGGTAATTGCTCTTTTGGGCTTTATGTGACTTGTTTTAACCTAACCACTTTTATACATGGGATTAGTGTGGTAATTTAAAACGAAGCGTACTGTGTGGCGAAAACAATGTATTTAACACCCGAATGTATGCTCTTATTGTGAAGGGGAGATGTGAGGTGAGAAGACGTCAACGATTGTCCTTGATTCTATTTTTGGTTTTGGTTGGAAGACATTGATAATAAAACAACTCAAATTACTTTTTGTCTTTTTCTGCTGATTTCCACAACTGAAAATTTCAAAATGAAAGCCTCAATATCCTTCTAAGGATTATATTAGCCTTTATTGTCTATTTCTCTCAGGCTAGGCCACTGCCTTGCGCAGTAGCATTAGCCTTTTACCTAAACTAAGCTATTAGCTATTTTTCTTACTTCTTAGCCATGTTTAGTATGCTGAATAGAGTAAGTCAATGAGAGACAACATGCTAGTGATGCCCCACAAGCAACAGAAAGCATTTATGCTAACATTAGCTTATACATTAATTTTAACATACTGAATGTTTCACGTCCATATTAGTGAACATTCTTGTGATTCTCTACATGCTACTTTGTAATTCTTTAGCTAAGCTTAGCATTAATGCTAATTTTTAGCATCAGAACCCTGGGTCCAAACCGACGGGTACACATTGGCAGGTCCCGGTTAATTTTCTTTAGAAATTTTCCAGTTTACGGCTGCCTCAGAGGTGCAAGCTAAGGTGCAGCAGCAGACAGACATACAGCTGTGTGTTTGTTTGTAAGCTCTAGCGGTGGCTCCCCCTCTCTTCCTCCTCCTCGCTCGCTCTCAGCTGGTGTTGCGACCTCACCACCAGGCTCTCTCTCTCTTTCTGCTTCTGGTTTGCTTACTTTTCGTCTGAACTTTACTTGCAGTGCGTATGTTCCGTCGAGCATCACAGCTCTGCGAGAGATTTTGGAGAACTTCCTTCGGCGAGATGGACTGAACCAGGTCTCCTGTCAGGAGTGCGGATTCTTCAAACAGAAGACGCGTGTTTTGTATCTTAACTATTTTTTTATTTTATTTTATTGAGAGATTTCGACCTGTTTTCTCCATCATGGAAGAGGACGAGGGGCATCATGAGAACGGGGTTCACGTCGTGAAGGACTCGGACAGACAGCAGCGGCTCCGGCTCTGCGTTTTGAACGAAATACTCAACACAGAGCGGGACTATGTCCGGACGCTGCTCTTCCTTCAGTCGGTAAGTTTGACATTTACCCCTCTCTCTCTCTCTCTGTCGCGCTGGGTGCTGATATCCACTTTCCTCTGTCTGCAACACAAAGCGGTACAAATTACTACCCATATGGGGAGCAGCACTGACTACCCTGGTTTCTGCTTCTGCACTTTGACAGATGTGAATCCCATGTTAATGTTTGAAGTCTGACACAGGTTAGGAGTTTGTGTTGAATTGTTAGACATGCACCCATCACGTCGTTAAGTGACCCGACCTCCCGTTTACAAATTTGTAAGTTTCTTTTTTTTTTCTAAGCAATATAAAATAGGGCTTGGGCATTTATAGTATTGTTTATCACCTACTGTGATCAATTTCCTATCATGATAAGAATTTTGATATCGTTGTCAAGATAAGATTCAATTAACGATGTTTAAAATCCCTCAAAGCTGACTTGCTGGGATTTTTAATGTCACCATTTTCATCAAGAGTATCAATAAATACCCATACATTTGAAAATGTGTTTAAATGCAGTTACTGTGACCAGTTAGTGATACAACTCACACTTTTTAATGTGACTGCTGTCAAAAGGAGGCATATTGCACATTTTTTCGAAGAGCAGTACTTGTGTTTGTGGAGCTATGATTGCTGTGCCATTCAGTCACCTAAAGGAGTAATAAATAGTTCATATTGACACTTTTATGATTATCACAATAGTACTGTAAGATATTGTGATAAATCCATACTGCCCAGCCCTACTAAGACACTCATAAATGAGAAAAGGGCTTAAGTTAAACACATTGTCTCAAAGCATGTGTCTCTAATGTTAATGAAGCTAACCAGAGAATCACAGGTTCTCTGGTTAGCTTTTTGTGCATTTAGTTAATCAGGAGGGAAAAAAAATCTGATTCTTTTACATTTGAACCGATCAGAAAATTTCTGATTTGAATGTCTAGTCCACTGATCGGAGCATGTTATGAACAAGACTGCTGAATTCACACCTCTCCTTTGTGTGCTAAAGCTAAGGTCTGACACGCTGAAAGGTGGCATGAATTCAAAGGGGCTTTGCAAAAAAAAAAAAAAAAGAAAAGATAATCACAGCCATTGAGCTGCAGCTCCACGCCTTCCCCAGGCTCAGATAAGAAACTATTTTCAGCAATTTCTTATTCAGTCATTGTTCAGGATCTCCTTTCTGAATGAACTGACTGGTCATTTGTTGTTTTTTTTGCACAGTCCTTTCAGCCATGGGCAGTAGTTTGCTTCCCACCTGCAGGTGACTATTCAGCTCATCGCTTCTCGCTGTCATCTTGCTTCGCCTCAGCCTTGTCACCTCAGTTACTTGTTCATTGTAGGTGGCGCCTGCCTCCAGCTGTGGCCAGATTATGGATGTGTGGTCTGCAGAAGACATCTTTATTATAATACAATGCTAATTGCTGAGGGGAAATCCCCCTCTTTTATTGCAACACCCCCTCCCCTCTCTGTTGAAGAAAAGTCAGAGGTCAGGCTCAAATGCAAAGCCTCACCCTGGAGCAAATGGCCTATTCAGTTTCTGTGCTTTGGCTCCCTGCTGGTTGGAGGGCAAAGACTGGTTGTTACCATTCTTATCCTTAGCGACATATTTATTAACATCCAGATGATTCCTGACTTTTTCCTGTTTTCATCGTCTGGCAGATATTTGTCAAGCTTGGCGTTGGTTCCCTCTTTCCTCTGTGCTGTCGCATGTTAAGAACTTCCTTAAAGTTCTGCTTGCCTGCAGAGCCGCGTCCTGTCACTCAGAAAATGCATGATCGAGAAAAAAAACAGCCATGTGATGAAAAGTTATTATCCCACTTTTACTTTTGCGGCACTTAGTTCGTCTTTTGGAAATTTATGTTGGATGTTTTCTCTGGATGGACTCATCACCAGTTTAGACCCAGATCTGAACCTTATTGTGGTGTAACAGAATGAGGTTCAGTGTTACACCATATAAAACCCACTGGGCATTGGTAAAGTGGCCATATGGCAGCGGTTGTGACATGATGTCTTGCTTTACCACCCCTCTGCCTCCCACCCAGCGGGAGCAGAGGTTTGCCCCCATCCAGCTTCTCTGTGCTGTTGATAAGGGAGCTCACAGCATTTTCAGTAAAGATAAAGTATGGATGAGGAACTGGGGTGGGGGTTACAGGTCTCTGGAGAGCAGCACCATCAAGAGGCAGTGATAGGGGGAAGACAAGAAACTGATTATGAAATCAAATTGTTAGTTGTGTTTTTCTGGTTCTATACGTTGTTTTTATCCCAAACCCAGAAAAGCTGTGAAACTTATTCCCCGTTTTGAGGTTTTGAGAGCTGCACGAGGAAACATCAGTGGAAATGGAGTGTGAGATTTTTACCTCGGGGTTTCTAAGCCAGTTGATGCCACAGTGCTGTCCTTCATGCTGAATGTTGGTGATGTCTGTAAAATCTGATAATGTGGAACTAAAGTTGTGATGTGACTGACAGGGTTTCAGCTGCCCGCCTCCACATTTTTTTATTTTACTGTACCTCCATGTGCGACTCCTTAGAAAACGACATAAATCTCAGATTTTTCTGTGGAGTCCCTTTTAGCTTCTCCTTTTCTTCCTCTGATTGTTTTCCTTATTGCTGGGGGGATTTTAAGCCTTTGCATGTTGCAGATTGAACAGTATTTCAAAATAGACCCTTTATTTTCCTCTGACTTTGTGCTCTTTCACAAACTTTTGGACCCTTCACTGTTTCTTCATCAGAATGACAGCACTGATTCTGAATGGGCCAGTTTCAGATTCTCACAGGGCGATGACCTTTAGTAAATCTCCTGGTTCCAAACATTTAAATGACCTGAATGTAATTGCTTTTAACAAAAAAGTCCTGTGAAAGTTTTAGGATGTCATTACAGTAGGCCTCCTCCTGTTGGCGGATTTTTCTGTGGAGCGAAACTTTACACCGTCGTGACAGTAGGATGGGAACTTTTAGTATTTATTTTTTAAGCGAAACGGTTGAAAACACAGTTTCACTGACACACTAAGTGGATGGTTATCCAGCTTGGGCCTCTCAGCTGTTCTGCATGTCTCTCATCCCCTGGCACTTACCAGCTCTAACAACCTCATCCAGCACTGTTAGTAGTATCTGCATGCAGGGATGTTGTGGGGGTGAGGAAGGGAAAGGAAGGATGGAGCTAATGGGTATTAAAACCACTGTGTTTGCTCAGCATTATTGCTTAAAAATCTATTTCAGTCTTAGAGCAGAGTGGAGGACGTCTGATTTGAACAAGCTGATGTCTTTTCATTTCCAAGTTTCTGCTGATAACTGCTGCTTTACTGCTCTACGTTTTGTTGTGACATCCCCCCACCCTGTTGGTGTCTGATCGCTTCTTAGCGCCACAGATTTGTGGGGATTTTCTCTCTATCGGCATGGCTTTGTTGATGCGATCCAGCCAACTGGATTTTCCCCCTGCCGGGATCCACCAACACCAAAAAGCTCACTAGCGTCATACCTGCTGGATTTCAGGGGGTTTTCCTTCAAAACCATAAACAAACATGGTTGTTGGCCACTTTTCTTTTTTTTTTCTTTTCTTTTTTTACCACAGTGACCCATCCATTATGTAAAAAAGTCAATGGAAATGTGAGGCCAATAAATCAGTGCTTTGGTGTTAATTCTGAGATGTGAAAGAGGATTTGAGTGACCAGGACAGATAATGGGAAACATCTGGAAATCCTGCCAATTCTGACCTTTGCTTTGGGCCACACAGAAGAGATTAGTGCTCTAATGCTGATGTGTGAATTCAGCTAGATTGTATTTTGGTGTGTGACTGTTGAGGTCTCAAAGGTTTTACCTGAAACTATTCCTGCAGTTTAAAGTGCGTGTAATGACAGATCCCTGTTTAATCCACTTTATTTGAGCTTTTGTTGGCCTGGAAAGTCTGATTTGTTTGGGGTAGATGTGAATGCTCACATGAACTCTCCTAAAGAAATTAACTCTGGTCCTACAAACCTCCGTTTGAGTTTGGTTGAAGAGAACTCTGGTGCAGTTTGGATGTGTGTGTGAATGCCAAGCCGACTGTAGACTAGAGATGCAGAAAAAAATCGATTCTGTAATTACATTCCTAGTCTTGGAAATCAATACAAAATGTTCAAACATTGATTCAAGTTTGCTTAATTCTTTGTAAAATTATATTTTGAAATTTTTTTTGATATGTGCTTTAATTTAATGTCTCCTTCAGAGATTTTCATGTTGTTTTCTTCAGTGGCTCTTGGTGCAGCGCCCCCCACAGGCGAGAAGAGGAACAGTTTTTTTCAGTTAGTTTGGTTTGTTTGGCACAGTGCAGTGTGAAAGTGAATTGCAGCAGCTGAAAATGTAACAAATGTTCCCAATCAATCAAATTGAGTCTACTGGACTATCATGTATGATAGTCCAATAGATTTTAGAAGTATCATGAGCTTGTTAAACTGTCTTCCCATAGAATCTCATACCTGCTCACATCCAGTCTGCTGAAATGTTTCTCTCATCTGCCTTTTGATGCATTTCTTGCTGTTGTTTAGACAAGCAAACAGGATGACACGTGCCCAGGTCCGCACACAAACACAAAGAGCCATCGAGCCGAAGTTAGAGGAAGACAGACATACAGGAAGCCGCTCTGAGCTTCCTCCACTAGCTGAAGCATGTATCTACCTCTTTCCTATTTCCTCTTTTTTTCTCTTTTTTTTAAACCCCCTCTCTGTTTCACCACTCCTGCCCTCCCCACTCTGTGGGAAAGACCAGCATCAAATTTCTCTTGGCTGGAGAGTATAAATAGCTAAAGATTCTAACTCTCATCTTTGCCACAACCTTGGTGGTTTCAGCTCGCTGCAGCACGGCTGCAGTCAGATAAACACTGACACATTCAGCAGAATGGAAGGGTGACCTGTTGAGATTTAGCAGCAGGTACAGCAGCTACTTGGGCTTTGTGGCTTTTTTATTTTAACAAGGCTTTAAACTCTCTGCTTCTGAGCATAACCTGCAAATCAAACTGATTAATGGTTCAGCAAAACAACTCTTAACTTGGGACAATTCTGGTGCCTTGCAGTGAAAGTATTGCACCAGTCACAGTCACTATAAAGGAGCTGGGATAATTGTCTGTTGCAGCTTAATCTGGCTATGCTTTTTATAGTCATGTGTGTTGGTAAGCCATTTCTTTAAGGCATGAGACTGCAGTAGGAATTTTAAGAATTCAAGTTAACAAGTCTGAGCCACTGTTAGCCCCAAAGGTATAATGTAAAAACAAAACAAAAAAAAAAAGCAGAAAAAGCCACTCAGCCTCCTCTTCAAGATATTGTTACGGATTCTTCCTGTGGTACAGTAGAAAGCCGCCGTTGGTTTGCTCAGTGAAACAGGCGACGCTGTAAGAAGTCATCATCTCTTTATCAATCATCAGATAATACAGTGAAGAAACACAGTGTGGAGTAGAAGGCAGTGAAAACATGTAGAAAAGCCTTCAGTGTTCATCAGCGTGTTGATTGATGGGATGTGAATTTGAAGATCTACTTTCTCAGGATGGCTCCAGTAATGTGGCTGAGTGTGGATGGGACAGCAGGCAGATGGTGCTGTTTTTTCCTTCTCAAATGCAACCAGGAACAAAGGTAGAGATTTTAACTTTTCTTCAGAAGAGCACAGCAAGAAAGGAAGTTCTGCTTGCAGGTTGCCACAAACCGCTTAGGAGACGCAGCTGACACGTGAAGCAAGGCGCTCTGGTCAGATGACACCAAACTGTACATTCAGACTGACATCCAGTTTGAGACATGGTGTGGTCAGCATCATGCTCTGGGAATGCTTCTTCTCATCCGGGACAGGAAAGCAGATTCGATTGCAGGGAAGATGGATGGAGTGAATGTTCACCTTTCACCTTAAACATGCAGCCAGAGCAACAGCTGCTTGGTTTAAACCAACTTACATTCACGTGTCGGAATGGCCTAGTCAAAGTCATTTTCACTTCTTTCAGCTTTACCTCATCAGTTGAATGAGAAGTAGCTTTATCTAGTTAAGTCCTGATGTGGTCGCAATAGCAGTTTTAATGATGTGTTTGTCTAGTCTATGATAAAACGTAATAAATCTGAACATCAGTTTTTTTCCTCTGGTAACTGAATAGATTTGTGTGGAGACAGACTCTTAATCATTAGCTTCAATTTTACTGACTCTGATTTCTTTATTCATGATGGCTGCTGATGTTTTCTGGAGCTTAGTTGCACCAGAACTTTTATTTTGAAGTGGCTTTACTGTGGTGACGCTCATAAAGTTTTGTGTGACACATATACTTTAACTATTTCTGTGAAAACCTCCCACATGTTTATGGAGGCTACAGTTTTGTCCCCACATCCATCTATACCTTTAAGGAAGGAATGACCAGTACTGTAATGTGTATTTTTATTCTACTAGCCTGATATCAAGCGACTGCATGTGATTCATTATAATCTCTAAGCTCTTTTGTCCCTGTGGTTCCAGAGGGGGTGAATACCAGAACCAAACGAGGAGAAGCAGCATTCAGCTTCTATGCACCACAAATCTGGAACAAACTTCCAGAAAACTGTAAA
>CAEGAE010097629.1:0-13851 GCA_903067095.1 Girardinus metallicus
GAGAGAACCCACGCATGCACAGGGAGAACATGCAAACTCCGTGCAGAAAGACCCTGGGCTGGGAATCGAACCCAGAACCTTCTTGCTGCAAGGTAACAGCTCTACCAACTGCTCCACTGTGCAGCCCTCTCCACTTTGTACATTTGACCTTTGTGCCGTTTCCTCTGACTAATAAAAGCCACTCAATCACATTTTCACTTCCTCTAAAGATAATCTTAGCATTTTGCAGTATTATTTCATTTTCTCTATTAGTAACTCTGGTAATTTCCAAGGTTATTTTTTTTCTTGTTTGTTTTATTAACACAACAAATAAGACGCACGCATAATGTCATCTAATTTTACCTAAAGATCCATTACTTTATAGCCGTTTGTCATCTTGTGTTTTTTAACTCCAGACAGTATAAATGAGTCATTTCTCAGTAGAGTTGGAATAAAATACCTGACGCTGAAGTAAAACACTGAAGTCGACCACAAATTATCACTTATTTAAATCATCATGTTGATTTATTTATTTATTTTTTTAGGTTTTGACTAATTCAATTGCTAGAAATCTTACTGTTCTATTCTTAGCAGCACTTTGCGTGGCTTCTTGTCACTAATCCCACCTGCTTCTTGATGCGAATCCGTCTGCTTACTGCGGGCGAGAAACTCACTTTCAGAACTAGTTCACTGAACCCAACTTAAAAACAACAACACATAAAGGAACAAGAAAGAAAAAGAAAAACCTGCACAAACATCTGGGATGGATTTCTTCTGCCACTGCCATCCCCAACTTTGTTCTTGCAGTAAGAAATTAAAAAAACAAAAACAACTGAGGCTGCACTCCACTCATTGAATAATCTTTCACCAGATCGACCTCACTCAATACAGGCAAGATTGTAACCATTTCAGATTTATGAATGCCCACAAAGAGAAAAACAGACACACACACACACACACTACTGAATGGCATTAATTACTGACCCATGTTACAGAGATGTGGTTAACTGCTGAGGCTAGAGAGATGAGGACTGAGCATGTGCGAGCTTCCAGTGGCGTGCCGTCTTATCTTTGTGTTCAGACCTTATATTCAGAAAATGTTTTATCTGCTTCAGCATCATGATAATCTTCTGCAACGATATCATGATGTTTTTTGTGGCTTTTAGCTCTGGTAGGCGCACGCTGTGTCTGCTGCTGCTGCTACCGCACAGGAGAGGGGTTTAGTTAGTAATGATTTAGTTAGTAATGGGGGAAAAAAAAAAAAAAAAAAAAAAAGAGGATTATATGTTAATTTTAAAATAGATGAGACATTTTTACGATCAAATATTTTAGCCAAAATGGGAAGTTTCCTTAAGAAATGCAGTATGAAAAAGAATTGAAGCATATTCAAAATAGTTTTTCTAGCTTTATTGATATTGGAAGCAGTTATTAATAGTTTTTTCTTAGGAGCAGAGGTGACGTCACACCGTGTGTGAGGGAGAGGAATTACTATGGAGTTGATAGCTTGGACCAGTAGTGTCCAGAGTGTTTGCAACATGGGCCAAAAAACACCTTTTTTTCACTCCTCAACAATAAAGTCTACAATAACTCTAATTAAACAAAGTTGTTGTTTAACTTTATTTTTGTAATAAAGAGACGTTTAAATAATTGTAGATCCAAAACTTGAAGAGCTTTTAAAAGAAAGACATCCAGTTTGCAAATTCTTTTGCAAAGAAAAAGATTCACCCTCTACTCAGCTATGAGAACATGATTCAGGTCACAGTCTCTTTAAAAATGCTTTTTGTATCAAGCAAGGTTGAACAAATGAATTAAAAACAGATTTGGGTTCTCTAAAATCTGTTTCTGAGTAGAAATCGGTTGATAGACGTGGTTTTATTTACTTAAAAATAAAAGGGGGAGTAAAAAGCATGGTTGTTAAAAGACAAACACTTTGTGTTGAACTAAACCATATTAATTTGTCAGTCATAATTTTGCTCTTATTAAAGAAAAAAAATTAATAAAAGTCTCCATGTGTATCAACCTTTCTAGTGGGCCACACAGAAACAATCAAGGGGCTCCAAATGGCCCACAGGCCACACTTTGGTCACCCCAGGCCTAGACTGTCCTTAGCATCTTATTTTAGCAGTCAGCTAAAATAAGATGTTGAAAATAGTTAACTTTTTCACTCAGTAAAACCTTCCTCACCAAAGAGTGCTGCTGGTAGTGGTTAAGCATGGTGTGTTCACTGCTCGGTGAAAGATAGGAGTTTTGAGCTTCTGATTGCCCAGTTACCAGTGAAAGCTGAATAATTGGGGAATTAACCGTCCTCGCATCCATTACTTTTGCTAACAACAAGAGTAAATTACACTGAGTGAAAAACAAAGTCACTAAGAAGAAATTTAGCTTGGATTCAGTTCCTCAATATGAAGGTGTACAAAATCAACCTGCCTGTTGTCGTTGTTGAGCTCCTCCTCCATGACCCCCCTCTCTGCCTCCTTGGCGATCTTCTGTCTGTAACCGTAGAAACTCCCGTCGTAACGTCCATTCCCCGGGAGCATTCACTATGGAGCTGAGAGGGGGAAAACAAACAAACAACAGCAAAAAAAAAAACGACAAACAAACAAAAAAAAAAAAAAGAGCGTGAGAAATGGTGAATAAGTAAACAAACAACATGATAGTGATCAGGTTAAAGACAGAGTGGGAGGGGCTACAGAACGACCTATCGGTCATCTGTTGTTGGACACCAAGAGAGAGACACAGTGGACAGGATGTCCATGTGGAGAAACTAAAACAGACGACTACCTGGGTTCGCCTTCCTCCTCTGCGACCTCATCTTCTTCATCCTCACTGCCGCTGTACTCATAGCCCGGGTCCTCTAACAGAGAGAAATACAGAAAGAAAGCGGTGAAGAATTCAGCTTCACACTGGTAGAGGCTGACTATCAGCAGAGTGTAAACAAACAGCAGCATCAGAACAGACAGAACCCTAACCAAGAAGAGCCAGAGCTGTAAAAGAATCGGTCCAACCCGAGGCGAGGATAATTATTGATTTGTTTTTTGTTTTGAATATCTGAAACACTGCTAAACTGGAGGCATGACCTTTCCTGTTTTATCCAGAGTTTTCACTCCACAGCGTTGTTTTATATTTTTAAGTAGTTGTGAGAAACAGCGGACAAAGGTGAAACTGCTGCTGCACAAGTTACTCAACATTTCGTTGCTAGCTAACCAAAGAGTGAGTGAGTTAATTGGCGCCACCAGCCTAGCTTATCCAAAGCCTTTCCTCTGCCTGCGTCTCCCACAATGTTGTGCGGTTCAGGATTGGCATTCAGTTCATATTCCATATATTTAATCTTCTATCAGATGTATTTCTTTTTTTTTTATGATGCAGATTTTTTTTTCATCAATAAAGTTATAAAATGTTTTTTCAGGGACAAAAGAGGTACACTTTCCCTAACAACGCGATACGGATTTCTTGCTCAAAGTTGGGAAGCAAAGAAGTAAAGTTTGTCCAAGAAAAACATCAATGACAGGAAATATGGAGTCATAGCGAACCTTTCCAATTGTTTGGGACATCTGGAAATAGAATTAGTCCTAATCCAAGTGACTCGAGTTTGTCACAGTTCTGCCCAAGAACTTTGCCAAGAACAAATACTGTGTTAAAGAACATCTTCTTCCAACAATCCGGAAACAATTTTGTGATGGACGTTGTGTTTTACGGCACGGCGGAGGTCCATGTCTCGAGGGAAAAGTGATAACAAAAAGGTTCAAAGATCAGAACACTGACGCTTGGGATCAGCGGTGAGGAAACTCCCCAGATAACCTCGCTGAGCGTCTGTAGTCAGTCCTCAAGAAAGCAGGTGGATAAACAGAAGCCAGAAAAAAAACGGGATCAACTCCAAGGACTGATGAGAGAAGAGGTCACTGTTAGTCAAGACTTTGTCCAGAAATAGATGATAGTTGGATTGAAAAGCTAGCACTGTAAACACAAAACTATCTATGTCGTTGGTGTTAGGGTCCAGTAACACCAATTACAGAAATTGAGTGGGAAGTAAACCCATTTTGTTTGCTTCCCAACCAAAGCAAACAACCCAACCAAAGCTAATTTTTGCTAGATCAATTGGTCGGAAACTAAAAAAAATGTTTTTTCCCCAGTTGCTAATCACAGTAAGCTCAAGCCACTTGACGATAATAGCAACTTTTCAGAAGAAAGAGAGTCAGCAGATGTGCCTCAAAACAAAATCAAAGAAAAGATACAGATTTAAGAAGTTTTTTAAACAAAAACTTTATTATCCTGCACATGCTATGTAATGTCTGCAATTTGCTCAAGCCGAGACAGAGCGAGATTTAAAGCAGCAAACAGGAAGACAAAAAAGCTAAATTATTCAGTTTAATTCTTTTGAGAACACAGTATTTGAAAATGTTCTCAGCTTTTGAAAACCTATTTGAAACTATATTTTAATAATTAAGTCGAAATTCTCATAGCCTGGCCTTAATACTCTTGGTGAATTAATATTCCACTCTCAAAAGAGATGGCTGAAATAAGAGCAACTTTTGGAAAATATGTCCTGTCATTTGTAATTAATGTTTTTAGAAAGGAAAGTGAGACAGTTCAGGGACAATATACAGAAATTACTTCTTTATTAATGCTAGCTATGCTATTAGTGACTTTTACTAGCATAAGATCAAACTGTTGAAAGTGTCAACTTTGTTAATTTATTACAGTTTAAAAATGATTATAAAAATGGTGTGAAATTGTGATTTTATAATGCAAGCCGTGCTACTAGCAATATTTGCTACCATAACGTAATAAAAAATACCTGCTGTCCTTTATTATTCTATTAATGTTTAGAAATAATTATAAAACCTGTTATTGCTGTTTTAGTAGTGCTAGATATGCTATTAGCACTTTTTGCACTAGCATGATATAGAAAAAAAAATAGTTGAAAGTGTCAACCCTGTTATTATTGTCAATGTTCAAAAAAAAAATTACAAAACCTCTGAGATTGCTGTTTTAGTCATGCTAGCCATGCTATTAGCACTATTTGCTAGCAAAAGATAATAGTAAAAAACAGTTTAGTCATAAAACTTCTTTTTACAGTGGCATCGCCTCTGCTACCAACCTAATTAATGCCGATCCTACATCTTCTTCGAGTAAAACTCAAAGAAAATTCAGAATGACCTCAAAGTGGTAGCTACATTTCTACTCAAAACTATATTTCTTTTATAGCCACATATGTACACAGGAAGTGTTTTGTTGTTTTTCCTGCAGCCAACAGAATAAAATCATTGTTTTGAGGTGGTGGGGGTAGGGGGGACTGGGGGGGGGGAGAAGATGAGGCTCTAGTAACAACATTTGGACAACATCTGTTGTGAGAGCAGCTCAGCCAAAAGCTGAACACTGACTTGACTCTCCAGATGTTCACATTAAAGGTAACACAACCCAGGTGGAGTTGGTTAAGGCAGAAAGATAGAGGAAAAAAAAGGTCAACAACATTTCCTTCCTCGAACTCCCTCTCTACCGCCGTCGTGTTGTTATCCGAAGTTTTGGGCTAAGTAGAGGAGAAAGGAGGAATTTGTTGATTTAAATTTAATCGTTGGGTGACACATCTCACAAAGCACAACCCATCTTTGTTCAAACTACACCCCTGAGGACGCTCAAAGACGACATCCTCCCATGCATCACATCCGGAGAATTCATTTTTGATTTTGATTTTTTTTTTTTTTTCCAGAAGCTCACACACACAATAATGCGACAGGCATTTTATTTAGTAGGGCATGCACACTTAGATAGCTCTAAACACACACACACACACACAAAACACACAGAGCAAGCAGAAAGTCTCCTGCCATTTAGTGTGCTTTTGGAAGCTCAGAGATTAGAACCAGATGGCCATTCTGTTTCCTCCTTCCTTCCTCTCAGCGTCTCTCTCTCTCTTTGTCGTCTTCCTTCTCCTTTCTGCCTTTTTTTTTCACCTCTGCAAATAAACTCAGATAAAACTGACAGATCTGATCAGGGCTTTTTTTCACAATGTGCAAAAATCCATCAGAGAACAAAAACGCCGGGGCTGATGTTGGCGTCGCGCATCGAGCTCATCTAGGGAAAGAACGGGGATAAATTATTTTCACAACACCGCTCCTCCCTCTGTTTCGCATTCCAGCTGTGCTGCCCTGTGTCTGTTTCCATCTCTCCAAAATCCCTGCTCCCTTCCTTCCTTTCTTCCTTCCTTCCCTCCTTCCCTTCTTCCTTCCTTCCTTCCCTCCTTCCAAAAACAAAAAAAGTAGCAGAGGATTGTGGTAATGGTATCAGAAAGTGAAGACTTTTTAAAGCTCACCAAGAAGAATTGTGTAAAAATGTGGTAAGCGGCTGCGGCCAAGGGCAACATTTCCCCATGTTGTAGATGAACATCTAGAGTTAGAGAGCGCCTGAGCAGAGAAAGGAGACTCAACCGGTCAGGGATTCATCTGGAAATGCGAGAAATAAATCTCGCATTTCCACAAACCATAAAATTGCGCAAATTGAAATTACAAAAATAAATGCGCTGAATGGAAATACCAATTTATAGAAAAAAAAAATTTCAATTAAACATTTTTGTGATGGGATAAGGCAGTTTTTCAGTCACATATAAGTTGATGTATGTCACAAAACTGCAATGGAAACACTTTTTTTGCCTCACGCGAGTTTCTTGACCAACAGCCAGATGTTACTAAACGCAGAAGATGAGAGGAAGTAGTAGGAGGATGACGGTTTGTTTTTGTTTTATTCAGACAACGTTCACCTCGCTCCACCAGAGCTCTCACAGCGTCACACAGTTCATAAAAGTTGTGTGTCATTCTAATGTGTTGAATCCGTAGCTATTTTATAAAATGGCCGACTACAATTTCCCCAAAACGGCGCATAGGTAGCCACTCCCAAGTAGGCGGGGCTTGTCGTTACCACTCCTGAATAAGACGCCGACGTCTCCCCTGATTGGCTAATAGATGATGAGCGCTAGCACCATGGCTGGATTATGAATATATATGATGTAACTGTTTACATCCATTGCTGCCACGATTTTTAATGACTTATTGCGTCAACTAGGTTATTCACAAGAAATTTTAAGTTCATTTTGTATTTAATGGAAACACCCAATTGCAATATTGTGGCTTTTTTCGGCATTAGCAGAAGATTTTCATACATTTGTAATGGAAACACAGCTACAGACAGCAGTCAGGTCAGCAGCTGGGAGGATCTTAACAAAAAGACCCAAAAGACCCTAAAACCTGTTGGGCCCCCTCACCCTTCTCTCGCTTCTTCCTGGTTCTGTCCAGGTGGTCCTTCAGCATGATGCGGACATGCCTCTCGTTTGCCAGGTCCCTGATGAAGGCGTGCTTCAGCAGAGTGTCTGTGGCGGGCCGGTGGATGTGGTTTTTGACCAGGCAGCTGTCGACGAATGACAAGAAACGCTTCGACCTGCGGAAAGCGAGCCAAAGAAATGATTCAGAGAAATCTGTCCAACGTGTTGCACTAAATGCTAGAAATTAACATTCTTTTTTATAATCATCTAAATTTAGCTCAGCTGCCGCAATGTTTATTAGGGTAAATGTATCATGATTCTACAGTATATGGACCTTTTTTACATCTTATCTAAAAACAACTACACACTTCAATGTGCCTTGGAAAAAAAATTATAGAAGAAACTCTAAAAATTTTGTATCTGTTTGTATTCTCTCAGTTGATACTTTGTAGAAACTAGCTTCTGCTGCAATCATAGCTGCAAGTGTCATGAGGTACCGGCTTTACACACATGCGCTGCCCATAAATAGTATTCACTCTTTTGGATGTTTTACACCTTTTATTGCTTTTACAAATCAATTGTGATCAATACCATTTGGCTTTTTTCTTTGCCATCTCTCTCTGTGGGAATTAAACATTAAAAAATTAGTCTGCACAAAATGACTGAAAATAGGAAAGGAATTACTGCCGAGATCCAAATAACTGAAGGCAACCAAAATATAGTCTGTGGCCTAATTTAAATTTACTTGGCGTAAATGGCTCGACACTGTTGTACGGATGGATTCTATGTACTGTTCTTTGTATATGAGTATTGACTTCTTATGGTGTTGTTCCAGTGATACTAACAATGACTATATAATCCTACATGTCTTTGAAAAATGGCTTGAATTTTTTTTTCAGCTTTTGTTCAGGTAGCTGGCAATATTATGTGGACAATACACAGAGATTGCTGCTTTAGCGATGCTAGCAGTGCATTAGCGCTTTTTGCTAACGTTACTATGACTAGCATTTTGAATCATAAAACACTGTCAACTGTTATCTTCTATTAATTAAAAATAATTATAAAATCTGTTTGAGATTGCTGTTTTGTATTGCTAGCTATGCTGCCAGCATTATCAGCAAGTGTTAAGTCTGCTATTATTTTGCCAATGTTTAAAAACAATCCTAAAACTTTTTAGTGCTGTTTTAGTAATGCTAGCCTATTAGCGGCTTTTACTCGTTTAAAATAGCAAAAACCGTTGAACATGTCAACTGTTATTTTGTCAATCTTTAAAAATAATTGTAAACCTGAGATTGATGTTTTGTAAAGCTAGTCATGCTACAAGCACTATTTGCTAGAATAAGATAGTAAAAAAACAGCTTAAAGTGTTGCATCTTATTTTTTTTAAATCAATGTTTAAGAATAATTTAAAAAGATTATTGGTGTTTTAGTAAAGCTAGTCAAGGTATTATCACACTTTACTAACATAAGACAATAAAAACAGTTGAAAGTGTCAAGTGTCAAGTTGAAAGTGATTATTAATTTAAAATTTGTTTGATGTAAATGACTGCTGATAGTTGCACGGATGGACATTCTGTGTGCTATTCTTCTAGATTTAATTATGTTGACTTTTTTGTTGCGGGTACAGTAACAATAAAAACCAAAAAGTCTTTTAGACAAAAACATTAAAGCATATGAGATAAAAATTAAATAACATAAAATTGCATATGTTGCCTAGTTTAAACTAGAAAGTTTAAGTCAATATGTGCTCAAATACTCGTCAACTTAAAGACCAAGACGTTTCCAATAAAATAAACAACAAATCAATAATGTTTACATCAATATCTGTGTCTAGTAGCTGCTATAAACTTCCTAGAGTTGTCGGGCAACTTGCCTCCAATCAGCTTATCATTCCCCTCAGCACTCCCAAAGAAAAATATTGTGTAAATTGTAAAGTCGATGTGAGGCTTTAAGGCTAAATCTACCATCAGAAATCACTGTGAGAGTCGACCGGGACCGCTGTCTGTTTTTTGAACAGGGAAGAGAAAGAAATACGTGTGTTGTTGCTTCGTTTTTCCGCCTCGGGAAGGCCTCCGGGTAAAATCATGGCAAAGCTCTGCACTCCAAGACCTACTGTAGCTATTAAAAGCTGCCGGGAGAAAAGGCGTTTCTGTTCGTTTTAATAGTGAATGAAAGACAGAAGCTAGTGTCAGTCCAGAGTTCAATGGGAAGAGCTTTTCTATTATGCATGAAAGGGCAGGAAGTGCAAGACGAGTGATTGATGTAAAGAGGGTAAGAATCAAAACCCAATTTAGTTTCAAACTTACAGCAGAAACACTACGGTAACTTGAATTTACACACAGGACAAATAACTTGCAGTGATCGCCACAAGTCTACAAGCACTGAGCTTTTTGTGAAAAGAAACAGCTAGAATGTGTGTCGTCTGATCGTCAGATGTACGAAACCCACAACAAAAGCCACCTGAGAGCCTCAAGCCTGCTGTCTGTTTCCCTGTGTTGCGCGTACAGATGAGAGTTGTGTTCACAGGCTTACCACTTCTTCGATTTGAGTCTGGGTGCGGGGTTTCGAGGAATCAGAAACAGAGCTCTCATTGGATGCATGTCGCAGAGAGCTGCAGAGGGAAAGGAACGGAGTTGGACATAGAACAAAGACAAAGGAGAAAAGTGTGTCAGGACTGATGAAAATGGATTTAAAGAATCCTTAGAAGAGAGGCAGTGATTTCTGCACACGCTTTACAGTCACGTGGAAAAACAAAATACAAAGACAGTAAAGCTTATTTCAGCTCAGAGATTACATATCTAGACATTTCAGTCATTTTCAGGCCTTCAGGTTTAGATTATTTAGCGTTGTCATGATTATTCTTTACTACCAAAATCCAAAGGTTGTCACACAGAGTGTGTTACGATACTGATATCACAGCTTTGAGTATTGACTGATATCGATAACGACCCGATTCAATATCAGCATACTTGTTTTGTAGTGTGAAATTCAGAAAAGGTTCAATCAAGTGATGTTACTCAAACAGAGAGCAATAGTCAACAGCAATAGATATTACACCATGTTCCAAATTATTATGCAAGTCATATTTTCTCAGATTTTCTTAAATGGTAAATACAAATGATGGTCAGTATAATTTTCATGAACTATTACAGTATAAATCAAATTTTACTGAACAAAGCTCCAATGAGAACAGTATTGTTTTCAAAAATAAAAATCTCAAAATGCTCTGTTCTAAATTATTATGCACAGCAGATTTTCTAAACATTTTATGGATTATAAAGAACTGCAAACAATCATTCTTTGAATGTGCAGCATTAAGTGGTCACATGTTAATGCTGCAAAAAATGTAATCTTTATGACACTTACATCCAATTTGCATAATAATTTGGAACAGGGTAGAATAACTGACCCGTTTATTATTAACCATTGGCTCCCTGTGTGAGATACAAGTAGGCCTGTCACAATAACAAATTTTGTTGGACAGTAAATTGACCCAAAGGTTACTGTGATAAATGATAATATTGTTGTTTTGAGACTTTTGTCAAGTAATGTAATGATAATGGCATAATAGTGCAAGAACACATTCTAAAAGATTGATAAACTTTAAATTTTAATAAACATGTAACTGGAAAACGTATCGATATCGGATCGGGATACCTCTAGAAAACAACCCAACAGACAGATTTACCCAACAGTTTCTTTCATCATCTTTTTGTGTGGTGTTTTCACTCTCCGGGTTTTCCTAACAAAAATACGTGTTTTTGTTTTTGTAAAAAGAATCGACATTTGGCTTTATACAAACACAGCAATCTGCATTACAGCCAAATGTCTCCACTTCAGGGCCATTTACCCGAACATACTGTAAATTAGTATGTTCAGATGAAACCTGAAAAGTGCTGCTGCGTTTATAAAGAGAGAGCGGAAGAGAGAGCAAGTTTGGTCTTTTAATTGTTTACCGGTGGCCTATTTCTAAAACTTACTGACATGAGCTTCAAATTTTAGCATGTGAAGAAAGGCTTGTCTGAGGCAGAGCTCTTGAGTTTGGTCGGAAAGGTTTCTCAGGATTAAGGCGTCAGCCATCAAGGTGAACTTTGAAAATTGGCCACTGCCTTAAATGTTTTCCACTTGTACATTTTTAAGGGTGTCCAAACTTTTTCCTTTCAGGCCAAATTTAGTTTGAAATATTTTGAAGGGAAGTAACAGCTTCTGGGTCTCAGCTTAAAACCTTGAATAATTTCAAAAAAATGTTTTCACCTCTTCTGCAATAATTTAACTTTGCCATACAGCAGTGCAACAAACAGTGAGATTTTTGTAGCAAAATTGACCTGTAAATATTGTATCTTAAAAGGTTGTCAAATATTTGCTTTTAATTTTTAAGAAAACCTGATTTCTGAATTTTGTTGTCTTTTTTAATCCACTACAACAGATTAAGAAGTAATTTTTTCTTCAGAAAATTTTAATTTGTATCTTGCTAACTTTAATGAATGCCGCTAAATGTTTGTGGCATAACTTTTCATCAACTTTAAACAAAGGCAAAAACGGTGGTAATAGAAGACAATAACTTCAATTTCCATTTTAAGAAAATGTAGGCATTTTTGATAAGCTCCTCCTCCTTAAAAAATGTAAATCGCATCCATCTGCATAAAATACATGCTAATTTCTAAAGGCAAATGGCGCCAGGCCTGAACTTTGTGCACCACAGTCCTAGGATGATGGACTACAAATTAACTGGAAATGACTTTATAACTTTCTTTACTCTCTTTACTGATTTATGGGCAACAACAGTCCTTAATATGCACCTGAATTCACAGTTCATCAACCTATTTATTATATAGCAATTTCCTGTCACTAACTCCCCTAGTTGAAATATTTGTTAGTTTTGCAAGCTGTTTCTTTACTAAAATAAGTATGGACACGGTGTAATGTATCATGAGATAATTTTATCCAAACATGGGTGCTGACTAAGGGTGTACTGACTTTTTACCTCGACATCACAGACCTACATCTCTTGTGTTTGTAACTTACGAGGAGCTCCTTCTGCCATCTCCAGTGCAGTGATGCCTAATGACCAAAGATCGCTCTAAAAACAAAAGAGAACAGAAAAAGCTGAGTCTGTAGCAAACACACAAGCTAAGATGAAACCCTATTTGGTGGCTGTTTGTATTGCAGACTATGAGTCAGTTTGGGTGCAGACCTCGACAAAATACCCAACAATGATAGACAATGTTTCAAATACAAAGATTTCTGAAACTGAAATCTCACTTCTGGAAATGAATCAGCGAATTCACAGAAACAAGAAATACAATTTAAATTCTCTGTAAACAGACTAAATGATATAAATATAAAGCTGAAACCACAGATTTACATACATCAGGCGACAATGCCTAAGTGGGTATAGTAGTTGTTTTGCAAAGGTTGTGGGTTTGATTCTTGCTTTCTCTTGTCACATGTAAAGGTGCCTTTAGGCTCAGTTTAATATCAGACAGTGAGAAAAGATTGTTGTATCTTTTTGCAGTGGAAAACAAAACTTTGCATAAATAATTAGATTAAAACTAACTTGAGAGTTGTGCGTCATGCCCAGGGGCACATCAACATGTGACAAGCTGGAATCAGACCCACAACTTCCTGATCTCAAAACAACAGCTCTACACACCGAGTCACAGCTGCAACTTAGCTGTTGCTGTCGGCTCCAAATCTTTTATTTATTTTTTTTCCACTGTTTGCTGATTCTCTACTGGATTTCTGCACTACAAAAACATTATCTAAATTTCTGTGCTGTGTTCGGTTTGCGTTGGGGTAAAAAAAAAAAAAAAAAAAAAAAAAGTTACTCTGTAGTCGTAGGTGGCGTCTGGATTCTCGTCGCAGGCGATGACCTCTGGAGCCATCCAATAGGGAGTACCGATGAAAGTGTTCCTTCGACCAATCGTCTTGTCCAACTGAGCCGAGACTCCAAAGTCAACTGGAGTATGAAAATATGAGAAATGATCATGAATGAAAACAACAAGAAAAGACTCTTATACTCCCTCGTTACTACTCTGCATCTTGCCGCGTTCCGTCTTACCCAGTTTGACCTCGGCATTCTCCGTGAGCAAAACATTTTGGCCCTTTATGTCTCGGTGAATCACATGATGGGAGTGAAGATGGGAAAGACCCTGGAAGACAAATACGTCCACAATGAGCGCGCCCGTCCACGGACAAGTCAGATGACTTGCAAGTATGAAAGTGGCAAACACTGTCCGTCAGAGAACGGCTTCGTCACATGCCTGGATTCATACAGACCCGGATTGTCAGATCTGTGTCAGTTAGATTCTTGCTGTAAGGAACATATATTATGCCTTTTAACAAATTAGTGTAATTTCCTGGGGTAAAAATATAATGACTTTAGCTTTAGTCACTCAAAACAACAGGATTACACTCTCTCTATAGACAGTGGAGCCATTTCCTGTCCAACTTTTACTTAAGAGAAACACTCCTGTCTTTTTATACGCATTTGGAGATTGTTTATATATATATATATATATATATATATATATATATATATATACACATACAGTGGGGAGAACAAGTATTTGATACACTGTTGATTTTTCAGGTTTTCCCACTTGCAAAGCTTGTAGAAG
>CAEGAE010097639.1:0-16104 GCA_903067095.1 Girardinus metallicus
CCTCCCACAGTCCAAAAACATGACTGTCAGGTTAATTGGCCTCTCCAAATTGTCCCTAGGTGTGAGTGTGTGAGTGTATGGTTGTTTGTCCTGTGTGTCTCTGTGTTGCCCTGCGACAGACTGGTGACCTGTCCAGGGTGACCCCGCCTCTCACCCGGAACGTAGCTGGAGATAGGCACCAGCACCCCTCCTGACCCCATTAAGGGTGAACAGAAAATGGATGGATGGATGGATGGATTCCTCTTGTTCCAGTTTTAATTGCTCAACTTTTGGAAGTGAGGCCAACATGAATTATCTTCGAAGCTTTGTTTTCTTCCTCTTCTGCCTTAGCCAAACTTAAACAATTGACAGACTACAATACTAAAACAGAGTAGAAAATCAATGTCATCATTCACAACTGCTCCCTCTGTCTGCTGATTGGCCTGGTAGTAACTAGAGAAATCGAGCTCAAAGAGAGAAATCCCAGACGATGTGCTAAAGGGAGATGAGAATCAAGCGGAATTGCGCAGGAAAGCAATGACCAGGCTAGTCTGACACTGCTAATGGTCTAATATTCACCTTTAATAAACACTCATTTCTTACAATATCCTCTATGCTACTTTTGAGATTAATGACACACCCCAGATAATTGTGAGCTACTAAACTTTTAACATTCTGATGTGATTTTCTAAGTTTGCTGAGATAGCACACAAAAAGGGAAGAACGTCAGATCAAAGGTGACTGGCAGCCTCACTTGCAAATGGATACTGTTTTATTTTTCCCTTCTTCTCTGGATATTTAACTCCTCGGTTCCCTTTGTTGCCTGAGTAATTATTGCTGTAATCCTCTCTTTTCCTGCAACTCTTTCACCAAAGCTTTCCACTAGGTTGAGCTTTGTCTCAGTTCTGTCTGCGTCCTGAATTCACGTTTATAGATTTCTTGGTTTCCTGACTGTCTTGTATTTTTACAAGAAACTCAGTCTTAAAATTTTGTGTACTAAATGTGCTAAGAGTGGCTCAGAAAGTTGTATGGAATTTATACAACGTTGTCGGCGTCTAGAGACAGAGAGAAAAATATCAAGCATAGCATTTAAATTAAAGGTATGACTAATTATAATCTGCATTTTCAAAGCTCTCTAATGTAGTGTTGGACTATTTCATCTAAAATACTTCATGAGTGTGATCAAATTTGAAATAGGATTTATCCAAATATGCTCAAATAGACATTTTTCTAAAAAGCAAAGTACAAAGCCAACTTTAGAACATAATAGAAGCAATAATAATATTAAGTTAGGTAAATATGTTTTTCCAAGTCCATATCTGCTGCAAAAACACATAAAACCATAATTCAAAAAGTACAGAACGCTGAAATGAAAAATTTGTGGGATCCCTGTGTGACAGTTTCCTCTGACTGTTTATTACAAACCAGTTCAAAGACAAACTGTAGGGAGGAAATGCTTCTACTAACAACTTCTTACAGGAAACAACATGGGAACAGTGAGGAAGTCAACACAGTCACCGCTTTCTTCAACGGTTTGTAGTACAACCAGGACTTTTTTTGTTGTTTTTCTCCCTTTAGCTGCTGTCTGAGAGCAGGCACCCTGCGTGAAAACTGAGGACAACCAGTCAAATCTGGCTGAAAATCATTTCCATAAAACTATATTTGTATTTATATATATTTTTTTTCTTCCAGACATGGCAGAAAATTTGCTCAACCTAAAACCCGTTCACATGTCCGGTCCCAACCCGCGCGCTGTCTGTTCCACGTGTTAAATCCGTCGGCGCGGCGCCGTCGTGGCTGTCATGTCCGGAGCTAACGAGTCGCGACACGACGTTGAGGCGACATGCCGTTTGTCTCCCGTAATAAGACATGAGAGCCCGAAGACATCTGAAGGAAGTCAGCACTGCTAAACCACTTCTTCCTGGAAAGACGGACAGTAAGGCTTGCCAGGAAGAGCTTTTTATTTATTTATTTATTATTGTGTTTTATCTATTTTTTATTTTTTTTTCCTGTGCATGTATGTTTATGTATGTGTGTGCGATTCAATGAATGTAAGCACACTTGCCTCACTTCCCGGCGGCAGTGTGTTCGTGTGACGGATTGGTGTGGTTGTGTGTGTATCCTAGCTTGATAAAATCCTCAGAAAACACAAGCTGTATGATGCGGTTTTGTGTGTGTGCGTGTCCTGATACAAGTCCCCCCCCCATCACCCTCCCTTTTCTGCAGCTGACTAGTAGATAGATGCTGACTGTCACACCTGCCTGACTTTGTTCCTGCCAGATGCGGCGGGGTCGCGGGGGAAAGAGCCCAAACACTCATCAATCTCAACCACTGTCCAACGTTCTCTGGGCTCCTGCGACGGCGCTCCAATATCCATTTAGCCGCTCTGGGTGCTGGCAGAAATGCTTACGCGCACAGAAACGAGGTGGCCAAGCCTACTGACCTGCATCATCAGTATGAGTGGATGATCAAAAAAAAGAAAAAAAAAAAAGAAAGAAATCAGAGGACGTCACAGGACGGGGAGATCTGTGCGGTAAAGGAGCTTGTGATAAATGAGCGTTAGCCGTTGTGCTAACTCGCTGAGGTTGTCATTCTCAGTAGGCTGGCAGTAAAAGTAACTAAATTTGGCGTGAGACCTAAATACTGCTGTTTGTAACCTTCTATACCCACACAAACCAGAGGTCTATTCTTTTAATAACAGTGGTTAAGCTTTAGAGTCAATTTGTAAAGATTGTGCTTCTCAAGTACAAGTCCAGTCATTCACCATTTTGGTTGTCTATTTAATTGCAAATGGCAGTGCACTGTAACACTTCTTTATATTTTGTGTGGTTCTATATTTTGCTACAGGCTCAAACTTCAGTGCATTTCATTGGGATTTGTGTGAAACAGTGACATGAAGTAAGAGACGATTGTTTGTTGGCCAATGTATTTTTCACAGAGAACGCTAAAATAGAAGTTATGCTAAAATGAAATGCATGCTAACAGGGAAGTCATGGCAAACAATCATTTATTCTAAAAAGGATCTTAAACTAAACTATAATTTATGCTAACAAGGAAATTATGATAACAGAGACGTTGTTCTAAAACAGAAGTTATACTAAACTAGAATTTATGCTAAAATGGAGTTTGTCCTTAAACAGAAGTTATGCTTCTTAAATTTCTTTTCTAGCAAAATTTTCCCTTGTGACTTTCATATTGATCCCTCTGGGCCACGATAGAAACAATAAAATAAAAAGTATCTTCAAAACATTTCATAAGTAACTGTCTTGTATGTGACATGCATTTGTATTCAGCCCATTTACACTGAGGTCCCTAAACAATATCCTGTGCAATCATTTCCTTTATGAAGTCAACTAGTTAGTAAATACTCTGACAGTATATCAGTATAATTTAATCCAGGGTATAAATGAGGAATATAGCTGAGGTCACCAGAGGAACAGTTCAAAACATAACTTTTTAGCCTATACCATGCAAAATTCACAACCTATACCATTTAGAAACACAGGGATGGAAGCGTCATGCTCTGGGCATTCTTTTCCTCAGCAGGGACAGGAAATCTGGCCAGAGTACAAAACACGGCCATCTTGGAAGAAATCCTTGTGACTAGGATGTAACCAGAGATACAATGGAATGGTTTCAATCAAAGCTAATTCAGATGTTGGAATGGCCTAACTAAAGTACAGGCCTAAATTTAAGTTGAATATTGCTCCCCATCCGATATAGCTAAAGTTTGGTTCTTTAAAAACAAAAAGCACTGAAGTTTGTGGTTGAATACTTTTAGCATGCTCACCTTTAGCCACCAAACCCCGGTGGCTCCGTCAGTCGTGAGACGTGCGCCCTGGCAGACTTCAGCATCATACGGCGGAAGCAGGAAAAGCAATTTCCATCATTCTGGCTCGCGCCGAGTTTTAGCAATTCCCTTGATAGGAAGCGGCAAGCAGCAGTCGCGAGTAGCCAATCCGCTAATGGGAGTCAGGGAGATGGAGATAGCAAATATAAACCTGACAAATAAATCTTATCCTGCTGTAGTTTTTCTCTTTTTTTTTTTTCCTTTATCCCAAGCCAAAAAAAAAAGAAAAAAAAAAAAAACATAAAAATGTTTTTAATGAGCTTGCTGCGTCTGAAATATTTATTGGGAAAATATGCGGCGGCGGACAAACACACTGAGAGGAAAGTTGAGCGAGCCGGAAAAAAATAAAAAAAAAGACAAGTTACTGTGTAACGTCTTTGCGAAACGGCAGATAATTCAAGTTGTGCTGTAATTATTGGTCACCTGCTGCTGCGGCGTGTCGCACCGTCGTGTTTCAGAGGCATGTCTTCATGAAGCTTTTTTTGTTTTTCCCCTCTCATTCAATGTGGGGACTCATGGTGGTAAAATGTTCCTCAGACAGTGACGGTGCGAAATTACAGACTTCCTCTCAGCTGTGTCTCCTCTGCATTTCCACACTCAGCTCCCCCTTTCCTACCTTTTTTTTTGTTTTTTTAATTCCCTTCCCTCCCAGCGCTCTGTATCTCCTGAGGATTGCAAAATAATGTACACAAACATAAGAGGCAAGCGGATAAAGCGCTTGTGTTGTTTACGGTGGGAATGAGGAGGAAAGAGAGAGAGAGAGAGGAAGGGAGGAAGAAATCATCACAGTGCGCATTTCCATTTCCGCACCCACTTTAATTGTGCAGAAATCAGAAAGTGGGGAGAATTCCCCCTCAGTCTGCAGATGCACTTTGATGCTGTCACTCACGCGGCGTGCGGCTTTTGATTAGGCTCGTCTCTTTTGCACTGGAGGCTCATGACCACGCTTGGCAATGAGGAGCCATTAAAATTCCAGCGACTATGGCTCCCCCCTCTGTCTCTCCACGTCTTTTTTGTCTCCCGCTCGCTCCCAACTGGGTCACCCCTCTGTGAAAGACTGAATGCTGAAGGTAACTCTGCTAATAAGTTGCAATTGCAATGCAAAGAAAAGAAGGAGTTGGAGTATTGGAAGAAGAAGAAGAAAAAACATGAATTAAATAGGTGAAAACTCCGGAGGAGAATGATTTTAATATTAGTATATTACTTAGCGAACTTGGATAACTTCCACAGAGTGTGGAGCGAACTCCGGAGCAGAGAAGGTAGAGCCCGTCATATTTTTAGTTTCTACATTAGTTAATACTTTTATTGACCTTAACTGAATAAGTATTTTTCATCCATTTAAAGAAAAACTAGCAAGCTGAATAAATATATTATCCATTCATCATCAATTAGCCACAATGGATGACGGACCAAGCAAAGGGAATGACTATCCACAGTGAGTGAAACGAGTTCTGTGCATATGGGCTAAAATGCCATTCACAAAGAAAGAAGCCGTTGCTAAGCGCAACACCAGCATGCAGCGCGGGTACTTACAGTAGCTCCAGAAGAAACACTTCAAGTTGATGACATCATACGAAAAGATCATGATGTGGGAAACATTGAAGCAACATGAGCCAAAGAGTTAAAGCTCGGACACAAATGAGTCCATCAAATGGACACTTACATGGAAGTTAGCTATAAAGAGGCGAAAAGACGTCAAAGAATGTTTTATAGCGGCCATGACAGAGCACTGATCTCAGCTTAACAGACGTCAACGCGGAGAGCTGAAAACTCTTAAGTTTGTTCATATAAAACATTTTCAGCAACATCTCAAACATCAAATAGTCAGTAATTATGAAGCAAGCAATAAATATTACATTTTGTCAAACACCATCATCAAAATCATCAAGCAAATGCCCATCAAATATGTTGATCAAAGTTCCATTTACTACTAATCTGAGACAGCTCTAAAGACGTGGGTTTTAAGCCGTGATTTGAAGGAACTCAGTGTTTTGGACGTTGGAACAATACCCAAAACATTTAAAACACGTAAAATTTACTCTACCAAATACTAAGGAAGTCAATGTAAGTACCAACATTTTTTCTACATTTTGTGACATAACCACAAAATTCAGTGTTTTTCTGGGATTTTATGTGAAAACCATCACAAAGCAGTGCAAAATTGATAAATGTAAAGAAAATTATGTACTTTTTTTTCATAATTATTTTATTAAAAATCTGAAAACTCTGGTGTTTATATGAAGCATGTAGAACACAGGTTCTACATGCTGTGTAGAACCACCTTCTGAGGTGCTAGCTATAGCACCTGCTAAGGTTTGTCTCTGCTAACTTTCTACACTATGGATTTTGCAAAAAAAAAAAAAAAACCCTCAAGCTCTGCCAGATTCGATGCAAAGTATCTGTAAACAGGATTTTTTTTCATGCTTCACCACAGATTCTTCATAGGATTTAGATCTGGACTTTGACTAGGCCATTCTAAATCATGATGTTTTGATCTAAATCAACAGTTCTTCCCCGTTCCCAACCCAAACATTCTTTGCCACCAGTCACGAAAGCAAGTAAAAAAAAAAAAAAAAAAAAAAGCTTTTTCTTTTTTTTTTAATACTTTAAACAAACATCAACTAGAAGTTGACCTCTTCCTTTTATTTTCCTAAATATTTTTAGTCAGAATGCTTCATCTGCCTGGTGACCTCACTGTAAGGGGTGATAAGTATACATCTCAAGTAAAATAAAACCTCTGAAAACCTTCTCTGCCTTTATCTCACATTCACAACAGATTCATTTGAAACCATTCTCTGACTTTATGAACTCCCGTTTTAAAAGTAAATATTTTCAAGTATCTCCTGGCAGCGTGATACATCAGACTTCACATGGCATCACTGCAGTCCGATATTTTACAAGGTCAATGAATTTTAATATGTCTGATAACAAACATTAAGCCGTGTGAACTTGAAATCCAACTAGATTTATATTCTCACTGTTGTTTTCTGAAGTGTACACAGCGACTGCAGTGAACTTCTTCACGTGTTACCCGACACCTTCGCACAACACGTTAAGATGAGAATGTATGGAATACAGATTGTGTTTCATAAACAGTACGGTCCAGAATGACCTTAGTTATATCCATTTGTTCTTGCAAAGACATAAAAGTGGATTTTTATTTTTTTTTTTGCATAAATTGGGTTTGTAATTATTGCCCCCTGTCAGATAGCGCATTGGGTGACTGGAGCCTTCAAACTGCTGTCGCTCTGGTGTGTTCGCTGAAAATATCCAAACCTTGGAGAAAAAAAAAAAAAAAACATTAGAATCTTAGAAAGAACTCATTTTAGGTCCATTTCCGACCGGACCATTACTGGCACCGCTTCGGTTCTCGGCAAGCAGAAAACCCCATTAGAGATGGAGAAACTGTACCTGCAATTTAAATGCATATGCAACGGGAAGTGTATGAACGTGTTGCATTTTCTGAGTTTTCAGTTTCTCTACAGAGAGCGAAATCGGCCATTTTATTAAGAACACCTGCTGCTTATCAGCCAATGAGGTGGCTGTGATGCATTTAGGCATGAAGCTCTATTTACTTGTAAACTGACCATCAGAATGAAGGAGAAATGGTGTTTAAAATGGAAGTAAGCCCAGTATGAAAGCATAACCCCACCCACAGACAAATGTTGAAAAATTTCACCAAAGTGGGTGGAGTCCAGATACACTCAGAGGCGTGGCCAAGTGTGAAAGAGGGTGGAGGGGGTGTGGTCAAAACGAGGCTACAATTAGTGACTTTTCAGATCCCTGTAGTAACCATTTTTCAAAACAAAGTGACAAGCGACAAATCTAGCAACTTTTTTTCTCAGTTTTTGGCAAAAAAATGCTCACAATTCCAACTCCTAACTCGTTGTGGGGGCATGTGACTGGGTGAGGTGGTTTTATACCCGAACCCGGGGCTGTGACATAAACATCGACCAAGCTGTTCAGGAAAATTCAACTGCAGTAGTCACCCTCCAACCCAAGGAGGGCAGCACTGAGACAGCTTCAGAGCAGATAGCGCAAAATTAAACAAGCTTACAAAAAAATCATACAGTTTACCTGAAAAAAAAAGTTATTTGCAGTTCAGTTTCTTTTTAAGTGATTTTAAACATGAAATGGATGTTAGTTTATGACAAGATAATCTGAATATTTCACAGCATTAACCTGAAAGCTGATCTGACATTTTCAATTGGGTTTGTTGACGTCAGAGTTCAAAAGACAAATTCAGACTTCTCTTTTGAGAGGTCAAAGTTTCTCTTCGGTAAGAGATGATAAAAAATAATAGGGATGTAAAGAATTAGTCATTACAGAATACCGTCTTTGAACGCACACACACATTGAACCCCTGAAGCCCAGGGTCCAGGCTGGTGGTGGGGGTGTTACGCTGTGACAGATATTTTCTTAGCTCACTTTGGGACCCGTAGTACCAACTGAGCGCCTGCAACCACAAGAAATAGAAGCTTGAGGGAAAATGCCGAATAGGAAAGGGAATGGCAAATATTCAGGCCACTAGGGGGAGTCGACCCACAATCATCTGGGGCCAAACCATCAGTAAAAACTGGATGTGAGGATTTAACAGGATGGCCAGAAGAACATTGGAGGAAGAAAGAAAATGTGTTATATTTGACTACTTTTATAGTAGCATAGAACAGCCGCATGAAACCTACGCCAGACTCCCCCTAGTGGTCTGGAGCACTTCCATTTTGTGTAGCAGTTTTTCACGCTTGCTGTTTTTGCCATTTTGATCATTTTGATTCTATTTCCTGTGGTTGCAGCATTCTTCGTTTGCAGCATTTTTCATTGTTTGTTTTGCTGTTTGCATCATTCCTGTGTTTGCTGCGTGTTTCACCGTTTGCACCAGTCGCCCACCAAACAAAAAGGGAGTAAAACCTGGAACTACAGTTGGCCTAATGGATCAAACTGAAATAGTAAGTGGTGGATACATTCTTTCATGTTGAACCAAGAAAAGTGTCAGTAAAATGTAGAAATCAACCAATATCTGCTTTTAACCGTATTATCACATTGACATATTTTTCTGAAACTAAGCAGCCCTAATACATAATAAAATGGTTAGTGAGTGTACTGGTAGAACCTTGTATACTGATTTGCATCATTTCACTGCTGACATTTATAGAAATTAGTTTTAAAACACAACAGGGAAAAAACATATCGCAGCCAGCAGCTATGGTTTTCATCATGTGATATCTTGATATTTGACCAATAAATACATTTAAATCTAACAACATATTTTCATTCTGTCTGTTGCGAGAGATAAAACCACAAGTCAGAACTAGATATGAATAGCGTATTGGTGGTTGAGGCTGGTCATTATGCCCTCGTTTAATTGGCTCATTAGCAGTGTTTGTAGACTTGAACCAGTGATGGTGCTCCAAGTGTTTGCTTCTGTTACTTTGAGGATCAGAGGATAATAAGAATGGCCAAAACTGATATTTAGAGCACATATTTGTGTGAATAAGCACGCGAGATATCCAAGAGTCTCTCCAATGGCAAAGAGGAAACGAAAAGAAATGTGAATGCAAATGTTTGATCGGACATTTGGAGAGCGACAGCGAGCCGCTGAGCAGCGACACGAGACAAGCCGACCATAGACAGAGTGACACTTACAGAGAGGATGACACTTTCACTCCTCTGCACAACCAGTCCTCCTTCCGCCGTTCCCGAGACCCGCAGACATCTTCCATGCACGCTGGGTGTCACAGCAGACGGATGAGTGGCTGCAGTAACACTATGCCATTTCCCATACTCGCGCTGAACTGTCACCACTGCCACCTCCTCCATGCCTTCCCGGGCCCTGCTGGGGCCCTCACTGCCCCGAGATTCACTCACAAACACACACGCACACACACATAGAAGAATGGATAGGCATATTCATACATTCACACTCTCAGGAACACACACCCTTGCCTGTGTGTGATTTACACTCAGCAGGGACTTGTGCAGCCAAGCACCCAACCAACACTGCGAGACTGGTCTTCAGGCAAACTTAGGAAGACTAAATTCACTTCTCCTACAGTTAAAGTGTTGAAAATATGTCTTCTAAAGTATAACGTACCAAATAAAAACAAACATCGAGTAAACCTTTTTCGGTTTCATAAACAGTCACCAAGTAGATGACAAGAGACTGTAAAACAAAAACAGAAAATTAGCTATTTTCTGTGAGCGTAAGGTATAAGATGCTATTCAAAGGACATAACATCAAGTCAGGACACGTCTGTGTTTCAGTCAGGCTATCAGAGATCAGGGGGACTTTAAGTAGAGAACAGGATGGATAAATGTATTACAGACCCCAGTGTTCATGAGTATTAAGGACCAGAGCCACTCACGAGTTGGCAGTATCCTTGAATACTTGAGACTCCCTCTAAAAGTGCTTAACTGCTGGTTTTAATAGTTCAGACACCAAACATGTGCATTAATATGCACAGCAGAAACTGTCATAGCACTACCAAAGCTCTTGAAGGTACAGTCAGTCGGAACAAAGTCAAATGAACGGTACTCCTGGATTGGTTGCTCTGCAAATGCTAGCTAATAATCACGCAGCTTTAGAATTAGCCACATTAGCTCCTCAAGCTGCATTTTAATTTTCTAGGGGGAAATACTCAAATACTGAACCGCAAACAGAAATCATATCAATTCAAGAATTGAATCAGTGTCGAATGCTAGATTGACAGGAGCTTTCTTTCATGGCTTTGCACGATGCATCGGTGCTAATGTCGGTATTGGCCGATATCTGTCCTGTTTTTTTTTATTTACAAGTGCGATAAATAAGACTGCATTAACAACCGATATTTATTTCCATCTTGTTTCCCTTTGTTTTTGGAGGGGGAGGAATTTGGTCATGTGACATTTCTTTGGTCATGTGATAGTAATAGCGATACAGCAAAGGATTGTGGGAAGTTTAACTGAAGCAGAGAAAAGAATGGCAAAGTCAGCGGTGTCAACGTGTCGAAAGGGTATGTATAATACAAATAATATTGTTAAATATTGGCTATGATCCAGAGCAGCAATATTAATATTGGATATCGCTGTTGGCCCAAATTCTCGTGTCTGGTGCATCTCTAGATTTGAGTGTGCCTGAAATACTGCCACACAAACAAATTTAAAGTGGTGGAAGGTTCATCAACACGAGGCAACCACTCAAACAGTACTTCCTATCCTACTTCAAAATAAGAGCCTCAAACATTTATATATGAAGCTCATAACACATATTGACAGTGACTGGATAGCTGTGTGCAAAAATGACTTCACTTTGAAGGGAAATTATGTCATTTAATATCCAAAATTTTACTAAACTCCTAACGTCAGTTGGTTAAGACATTACAGTTAATGAGAAATGGCCACAAAACTGGTTTCTATGTCTGTGTATAAACTTGCCAACATTATTTTGCTTCTTTTCTCCCCAAACTGAACATCCTGGATTAGTGTCACAACAGTAACTGAATACACAATTCATCCCATATGCACACACACACACATGCACGCACGTGAACACACACCCTTAAGCTGTGCCCCCAAGTGCTTTCCACTATAGCAGCAGTAATAATTATTAGGACAGTTGCAACCTATGCCAGAAAATTATCATAAGCAGCGTATTGCTCTTTTTTTTCCTTCTTCTTCCTCATATCCCGACGATTGGAACAGAAAAGAAGAAACAGGCAGAAAACAAATGCAACCCCCAAGACAACACACAACAAACAGAATATTCAAAAGAGGACGGAACTACAGTATGGAAAGGCAGAAAAATGTCTCGCTCTGAGAATTCAAGACTCGCCAGTGGCAAAGCTGCACACGCTTACAAATCCAAATTTGCCACCAATTTGCTCTTGCTGGGATTTCTGGAGGGGGACAGCGGCTTGTTTGTGTCCTCCCATACCCTTTCCCCCACTTCCCCCCTCACCCCCTGTCAGAGACTTGGAAGGGCTCAGGAATTGGGGCTTATGGGAAGAAAATGCAGAGTTACGATACAGAAGCAAAAGCACCTTCACCAGGACGGCAGAGCAACATCCATACTCATCAACGCTCGTGCATTAATACTCATTTTTAAAACCACTGTAAGGGCTGTGGTAAATCCCCCACTCTCTTCACCACCACCACCAATATCCTCCTCCAGAAAGCCACAGTTTTCAATTTCTAATGCGAGAAAAGGACAGGGGGGTAAAAAGCTTCTTCCAGCGTTACATCTTTTCTACTTTATTACCAGTCCTGTGGGAGAATAGCGGGGCAGCTCTGCAGCCGAGCTATCTGTTTATATTTTCTTTACAAGACTATATTGGAATTATAATTGTGTTCTATGGTGCCTTCTTTTGGTGCCTTGTTCTGCTTAAAGGTCCTGTGGACCTGGGGAGATGAAGAAAAATGGACCCCTTTTGAGGAATTCGATTACTGAGGGAAGAAAATGCAGCTGCACACCAGCCTCCGCTGTTTTTTTGTCGTTTCTCTCTCTCTTTTTTCTCCCCCTTTTCTCTTTTTTCCTCCAGGTGCCAATCTGTGGGGATGCTGGATATTAGAGCTGGAACGGCGCTGACGCAAACGTGCCGGAAAATAATTCCTTTGTGCAACAGAAGTGGGGAGAAAAGGGAATGTATGAGAGGAGGTTCATTATGAATTAAATGGCTTAAGAAGCCTCCTACATGTTTCCTGCCATTGACCCTGGACTCTGCCGCAGTGATATTAATTGCTTTATTGACTCATGTGATGGCTGTGTGAGTTATTTTTTTTCCTACCAGAAGTAAAGACGCTGAAGTGCAGTTTATGGAGAAGTGATGCCACAGGGATGCTATTCCCAAGTAGAAAACAAGTTGCAAAAACAAATAATAAACACAAATCTATGAAATCTTAAATTATTTTTACGCACTTTTGAATGCAGCCTTTGATTCATAATTCAACAGCGAGGATCACGTTGGAGTAGCTGAGTGTTTTGCATACAAGCAGCTACAGGCGGTCCTGGTTCTGTTTGACATCACTTATTCCAAAGAATATTTTCAAACTCTTTTATTTTTTGTTCTTGAAAAATGAAATACAAAAAAAGAAAAAAGAAAAGAAGAAAGTTTTATCTCTCGTCACGACACAATGTAAAACCCAGGTTACACGCACGCGGCCTAAATATTCCATCACAACATGGATAATTACTGATATTCTTGCAGCTCAACTACATTGCGTAGTGCACTCGAGTGAGACAGTGAATTTGTATCCTTAATAATGTTTGGAATTAATTAAAATGCAAAGCCACGAGCGCAGAGCGCAACCACAGGTGGCGGTGGAGAGAGCGCGGCAAGAACAGCCGTGATGGCTGCCTGACTCAATCACTCACGTCCATTTAACCGACAACTTCTAATTTTATTATTACTCACATTAGAATTTTTTTTGTCTTTTATTATTATTATTTCCTTTTTTAACTACCATTACAGTGAGATGGGTTTGTCATTTTTACACGACAATTTCCTGTGTAATATTATTCTGTCAATAAGTAATTACTTGCTTGGTAAATTGCTGTGCAAAATGTTCATCGGAGGGGAGAAGATCCATATCAATTGTTCATTTGCATAATGCAAATGAATCCTGTGAGAGGGGAAAAACAACGCTGCTGCCGTCACTGAAAGTTTGGATGCCAGAGATGCTGCTGGAGAAGCTGAAGTGACTTCAGTAGAGAGCAGCACAGAAGTCTACGCTGATGTGTCTCACTGGTTTTGGAAGTAAAGTCGCTGTCACTGCACTGTACTTGTAACGACGCGTCTCAATGTTAGAGATTTAAGTATTGATATTTGGTGAAGTTTGTGTATTGGAATGAAGGGTATGAGGTTTGGTGTTCAGGGTGCACTTGGTAGCTCTGTGGGTAGAGCAGGTGAACGTTCCTGTGAAATTACTGTTACCAGTGCCAAAAACATCTTTAAAGACCAAATCACCATGACCAAGTTCACACATCAGGTCTTGATGCTCTACAGTACAAACGGTGTACGATCCCAATGAGACCCGTAGACGTAGAACAACCTAGACGTTACAAAGTGGCACAGTGTCTACGGAAGTAATGACAGACGGCGGCAACTATGGATCGCTGTTAAAGTTATTCAGCAACAGAGCCGACACTATTGTCACAAGATCATAGCAAGACGGAGAAAAAAAAAATACGTTTTGTGGCACATTAGCAGCAACTTCTGTAGAGGACTCTGTTACTAAGAGTGGTGTGACTGGGATTGGGACTGGGATGTAATGCGCTTCACTGCCAGAATTATTTCATAATTACACATCATTCACACCCCGATTTACCACGTCTGGCTTCTTCTGGTGCCGAATCGTGACAAACTGTAGATGCTTTGAAAAAGAAAATCAGATTTACTATCACATACAGAAGTGGCACAAATCAGATTTTTTTAGGGAGTGAAAAGATCAGATATACAATATTAAAAAAAATCGGATTTGGGTTGGATTGCCTGCTATGTGAACCTAGCCAACATTGGGGTGAATGTTTGAAAATCTGAGTCCCCCCCCCAAGTGACTGAATAGTTATTAGCTAAATGAATCAGAAATTAGGTTGGACTTTCTTCAGTTGGATGCACTCAAACCTGTCAATCGGTGGACGGATTCAAAACTTCATCCGTGCCAGATGGTAAGTCATGCTAAGGAGGCGTTTGCCTAAAGCACATCTTCCTATGGCACTAAAACATGATAGAGATACAAGGTGGTCTAATTTTCTCACATACAATTTAGACTCCCAAAGAAAAAGAAAGAAAACTGAAAAATAAAAACACTATTTGACAACTGGAGCTAGGGTTTGTGAGTACTTATTCATTTGCTGACACATTAGCAGGGGATGAGCTTCCCGCCACTCCATTAGGCTTCCCGTTTATAGAGTAACACCATTTTAGCCTCCTGTTTACTATGCAGGATCCGGCCCGTCTATTTGTTCCTAATCAACTGATAAGACGAAAGGCCTTTTCTACGGCCCCCCGAGGATGTAAACCAAACTCCTAATGGTCATTAGTTGCAATTATGTCCTGTAACTGGCACGCCCCGGCCTGCTTTTGCTGCGTTTGCTGCTTAGACGCATGTTGATCCGACGTGGACACAAGGAACCAGAACTCCAGCTTTGGAGCGATTCAGAATATGCTTCCACACACAGAAGCTATCAGCATCTCCCATTTACAAGCGGATAAGTTCACTGTCCCGTCTGACTCCCTGCTGTGATTGGGATACGTTCCACTCTGCGTACATGCATTCCATGCATTGACTGAGCGCTCGCAGTTTCTATCTGAAAGCCCAGCGACGCCAGGCTGCTGCACGACTTCAGAAGAACCCTTCTATTCTCTGCCGCTTTTTGAAAGCATCTATTACACACCACTCGGACTGTAATGTAATTGCCGTGTTGTTCAAGACAACTTGAGGACACCCCATGAAGAAACAGTGCGAGTCCATCTCAGCATGCTGGGGCACCTCGCAATTAGCCAGCTCCTTTTCATGCCGGAGCATCCAGGACTTGCCATTTTTATGCAAAACCACCAAGTTCAAACGGCCCTAATCCTCGGATCTGAACTGGAGGAGAATGTATTGATGAACACAAAGCCTTGCACTAACAGACCCTTTCAACCTGCAAAATTATGAATACCGTTCATGCTTTTGTATATAACCACACGTAGTGAGTGCGGAAGTCCAGCACATATGAATCCTATGTTGACACCAAAAAGAAATCTGGATTTCTTATGTCTTTGCAGAGTAAATATAAAAAACAATTTTCAAAATGTTCAATTTTTGACTTGGTCATTTGTTAAAAAATAACCCACACCTTTTAAAACCTGAATAAGAGGTGATAAGCAATATTTTTTAGTAAGCAGAGTTTAGTTTCAGCCAGATGAGACAAAAAATAACTTAAGGACCTGTCTGAACAAGTTCACCATGAGGTGAAAAGCAGCCTGGTAAAAACCAGAGCCGTTATTCGCTTTGCTTCACACAGAGTCTGGACCCTTGGCTAGAAACGAATTTGCTAGAGAAACCTGGACTGTGTCGACGTTTAGAAAGATTGGATCTGATTTTACCCAATTCCTAACGTTTGGCCCTGACGAATATAATGTGCCTAGAGGTGGGTGTTTATCGTATTGTTTATCATTTATTGTGATAAATTCCTTATAAAAAGTTTTATTTATTGTTGTCACAATGAATTTGAATGAATGATGTTTAAAACTGTGCATATTGTTGGGATTCTTAGTTTTACTTATTTCTCCACTGTTCCTTAACAAGACTGTCAGTAC
>CAEGAE010097648.1:0-18410 GCA_903067095.1 Girardinus metallicus
ACTGGTCCGTGTACATGAAAGAATGAATGGGGCCATGTATTGTGAGATTTTGAGTGCAAACTTCCTTCCATCAGCAAAGGCATTGAAGATGAAACGTGGCTGGGTCTTTCAGCATGATAATGATCCCACGCACACTGCCAGGGCAACAAAGGCGTGGCTTTGTAAGAAGCATTTCAAGGTCCTGGAGTGGCCTAGCCAGTCTCCAGATCTCAACCACATCGAAAACATTTGGAGGGAGTTGAAAGTCCGTGTTGCCGCCACCAGCCCCAGAACATCACTGCTTTAGAGGAGATCTGCTTGGAGGAATGGACCAACATTCCAGGAACAGTGTGTGCCAACCTTGTGAAGACTTATAGAAACCGTTTGACCTCTGTCATTCCCAACAAAGTATATATTACAAAGTATTGAGATGAACTTTTGTTATTGACCAAATACCTATATTCCACCCTTATTTGCAAATTAATTCTTTAAAAATCAGACAATGTGATTTTCTGATTTTTTTTTCTCTTTTTGTCTCTCATAGTTAAAGTCCACCTATAATGTCAATTACAGGCCTCTCTCATCTTTTTAAGTGGGAGATCTTGCACAATTGGTGACTGACTAAATACTTTTTTTCCCACTGTACTGGGTACCCTGATGTCATTTCCTGCTATATCAGAAAGGATCGGATATTTTCCTGCTTCTTCAGAATCAGATCTGTCATGTCGAGCTGATTTACTCCTCTGGTAATAAAGTGTTAAAGTAGAGCTGAGGATGAGCAGCAGCAGCAGCAGCAGCCAGGCGAACTGTGGAGACGGAGGAACCCATTTGCATTTATATAGAACTGTGCATTTAAAGTGAACCAAAAGGCGTAGGGTTACGTTTCAGCCACTCTGGCCATGAGGTGATGCTTGTTTTTGCAAAAAGAAAATTTCAGTTATGATAAATTGTTGGTTTAATTTCTGCACTTCAGCATGCTATGCTTTTTGGCCAAGAGTTATTATTATCTAAATCCATTTCAGAAAGAGTGATATATTTTAATGTCATTCTTTAAAATACATTAGTTTTGACAACCATTATTTAATTCTGATTAAAACCCACACCTCGGTTCATTAGATAACTTGAGTTATATGACTACATGTGATCAATAAAAGATTTTACATGAGAAATTTTATTCTGCTGAAACATACGCCAAGCTATACTGTACAGTATATGTATTTAATACTTGATAAGCGACCTCTTTACAAGAGTTACTACTTGTTGTGTGTCATGGAGGCAATCATCTTATGGGACTGTTGAGCTGTTAAGGAAGCCCAGCAGACTCATCTTCTTCTTGACAATACCTAACCCCAGCACTTTTTTCTGCCAAACCTTTTCTTTCCATTTAACTTTCCATTGATAGATTTGGATATAGTGCTTTGGGAGCTTCCTTAGTGGTAGCATTTAGTTTCTTACCCTGCCTCTAGAGTGTAACATTCAAGTCAGCAGTCTTCCCATAATTTTGGTCAAGCCATATTTCTATACCTGAAAGTATTTTTTACTTATCTTAATTAATATTCTTGAAATTGTGAGAAATTGAATTTTGAGTTCTTATTAGTTGATGACCATTAAAATTAACAGAATTAAATTTATTCTGTTTTAAATCTGTATAATATACAAGTGTTTTGAAATTAATGGAAATAATAATTATAATAAGGAACACTATTATTATTATTGTTATTATTATTATTATTATTATTATTATTATTATTATTATTATTATTATTATTATTATTGTTTGAATCACCTGCAATAAGGCATAGTGCATGGAGGTCTTAGACATTTTAAGTATATTAATTGTGTGGACACCCTCAGTCTCACAAGCAGCTGCATCCAAGTAAACATGAAATGTCGGACTTAATCTGACAGGCCACATCGCAGCTGGAACGAGGGCTTAAATAGTAATGCGACACCTTCTCAGTCTCAGCTGCCTTCCTCTACCCTATCTGCAGAAAAACATGTTGACAAAGAACATGTCAAGTCTTTAATTCAAACCTGATATGAGCCGATTTTTTGTGCAAAACACTTTATAAAGCTTAAATGATTATTTCAAGCTTGATTTTTAACGTTTAAATTTGTGATATGTTTTGGCAATATATTTTTGCAAGCCGGGAGATGGACTTTGTCTCCCCCAAGTGGCCTTTTGACACCCCTACACCCTACTGATCATGCAGTAAAAGGGAACAAAAGGACATTTAGAGGACACCTACTGCTTCAGTACATTGTTAGATCGTTTATCATATTAAATTCTTGTGACAGGAACAATAATCACGTCTGATTCATTTCAACAGAAGGCCCAAAAAGGAAACCAGCCATGCTGTCCAGCTGGGGACAAACAGCACCTGGAAAAAACTAGAGCTTTCAAGGCACACTTGTTAAATCCAGGAAACAATAAATAAAATTTCAATAAAATGTTAATTAAGATAAATGCACTGTAAATCTTTTGTGTAGATACTACACATCGGACATCACCAAAGAGGATTATAATTTTATATATTTTTTTTTATTTATGTTAGAAGGTTTAAATTAAGTTTGTTGGCATTTTATTTGGATTTTAGCATTAAAAATATGCTGGAACTCTTATTTTTAGTGATCTATGGACAATGTCAAAGCTTTTTGAGTTTTTAAATGAGCATCACAATATTTGTAGAAAGGATTTTTTTGATCAACAGACAATCTGAAAAAAGTCAAAACACAATAGTTCACAGGATTCTACTTTATGAAACATAAGATTCTAGACCCACGGTCCTGACAAACATTTTAAAGGGACTGGAAGAAAAGCTGTTCTTTTCTGTGTGATTGGGTCACTTGCTCCAGTTCATGAATGCCAATTGCCTGCAATTTGTGGATGCATTATTGCTCCCAGACACCTGAATTGTAAGGCTGAACTACCTCCTTGGGATGTCGGTTAGTTTTTCAAATGGTAATTAACCATTTATTTGAGTCAAGTTTGTTAGAGGTGGAATGCATTGAAAAGTTGCAGAGCAGTGATCCTCGAGAACTGGATATGCTGATCCCTGTTGTAAGGGAAAGGTCAAATTCATCATCAATCTGGTCTCTCTTCCACAGAGGCCTCCATTCTCTCCTATGATGGAAGCATGTACATGAAGGTGGTGATGCCAACTGTCATGCACACCGAGGCTGAAGATGTCTCCCTGCGGTTCCGTTCGCAGCGGGCCTACGGCCTCCTCATGGCCACCACCTCCCAGGACTCGGCTGACACACTGCGGCTCGAGTTGGATGGGAGCCGCGTCAAACTCACAGTCAACTTAGGTATCGTATAACCAAAACCCCTGCAGCACCAGCAGCTCTTTCTTCATTCATTTGCCCCCACATCTCCATCTTTGCCATGAGACGCTTTACCTTCCAGGGGTAACGTCTCCGATTCACTGCTTTTCCTCTCTTCTATCATCCCTTTAATTCTTCCAGTGACCTTAAATTCTGAGATAGACCTATAGTTTACATTTTCTCTCTTGTTTGCATGAGTATTAAAAACAGTTTCTGCACACAGGTGTTATTCTATGGCTAAAACAATTTAAATATTCTCTGACACAAGAAATAGAATTTCTTTACAGAATCATTGAGACAGTTGCAGCATAAATACCCAGAATATTATAGCTTCTGAGTCTGTCAGTGAGAACAATTGAATAAACTCTTTCTGCATTTCTCACTAACTCCAGATCATGTCTTTTGTTTGCTAACAGCAGTATCTTTAATGAACTGTGTGCTTTCTCAGTGTCTTGTTCTTCCCATTCTCCTGTCAGCTTCATTCTTCCATCATGCTGTGTCAAAAGATGGTATTCACCCCTTCAAAGGCCTTAAGCCTGCGGCCCGTCAGGCGAACAGCCCGAGAACAGAGCCCAGCAAAACCTGCAGCTGGCTGCGACCCCATGAACCTCCAAACACTGAGGTTCTTATTTTAATTTGTACAGTAAATGCTACATACATATATGTATAGAACATTTAGGATTAATAGTATTAACAGGTGTTAGATGATCTATAAATCCCATTTAGATTATTTACTCACTGATTACATTTATCCCTATCAGTTATTAAGCCCCTTAGATTTCCTTCCCTGCTCATAATAGCCTTTTAGTTTGTTCCTAAAAGTGTAGACCTTCCCAGTTTGAACTTCTGGTGCAGCTTAGAACCAAACATAGTAGCCGAGTAGCGCTCCAGACTTCACAACTGGGGATCCAGTGCCTCTGTATGGTGCTGGTGCTGATTGGATCGAGGCTGTTTGCTCCCACTTTTCTGTTGCGGTTGACGACACATGACCCACCAGCCACGTGGTGACCAACCCACGATGTCCTCACAGCTGCTGGCAGCAGCTGGACAGGCTTTGCGTTGCATCATTTAACTCTATTCTCTCCATGAAAAGCTAATCAACCTGCTTTTCTCCTGCTTTACGAAAATTTGTGACTTGGAAACAAAAGAATGCAGCAAACATTTAATCTTTGCCATTGGGTTGGAAAAGCCTCGTACCTGGTACCATAAGTAGCCATTTTAAAGTAAAGAAAAAAACTAAAATGTTAAGCCTAAACTTTATGAAAAAACTAACTCTTTACCTTCTTCTGTCTATGTTTTATTCTGATCATTGGTATGAAATTAAAGATAAGAATCTAAGGAAATAAAATGGCTACCCTCCTGCATGTGTGCGTCCCCGGAAGGGTGGACTTCTTGTTTTTGGATGTCTGCAGCTATAACCTTGAAGGATGCAATTTCATCTGTCATTTATTCTTCCCCATCTAGACTGTATCAGGATAAACTGTAACTCCAGTAAGTTAACACTCAAGTTTCATTTTGTTGTACTTGTTGTCTTTTCTTCTAATATCTGCTGTGCACTGCTTTCCACTTTACTTCAACCTTTACTATGTGGATGTTGAGTTTGTGTCAGTTTTGAGTAAAATAATTGAGATTAGAAAATGTTCCTTTCAGTTGACATCTGAAGGGCTTATAGTGTTAATTCTGATATTATTTATTTCAATAATTACAAAAAAATTACCAAACAAAACCAACCTTCATGAAAGAAGAGTTGCAGGACACTCACCGTTTGAGGACCAAAGGTTGGGGTTGCTACTTATGCGTTATAGGCTCAGTAATGGTGACATAGTGGATGAAAACCTTATTAATACAAAAGCTCAAACTAAAGGCATGCTAATTAAATCCAAAGGTTTATAAAATAAGGAATTTTATCATCTTACTGTCATCGAACTTACTGCATATAAACAGAAGTTCAAAATTCCTTCTAATCTTAACACATAAATATTCAAAGTGATCAGTAGTGATCCTGAAACTAAATCTGTTGGAAAAGCAGTGCAAAAAAATCAGACTATATCATGAGGACTTTGTAATTTATTCCTTATCCATGTGGTTCTATCAGCTGTTGATGTGTATTGGTTCTTGATGCAGTGCCTTCTGAGGAGGTCAAGGACATCCAGCCTAGGCTCGCTCCATGAAATTCACTCAAATTCCTGGAGTGGTTTAATGATGTTCAGCATTATAGAAGCAGAAATATGGAAATCCCTCCCAGTTTTTCAATGCTGAAGATCTTATGCTACAAAGGGGCTCAGTCTTTTATGGGTATTACTGTTTTAAAATGACATATGGATGTATATCACCAAGATAATTAAACTGAAACAAAGCATGTAATATTTTTAATTTAAATATCAATCATTGTTATTTTGGTACTATACAAACTGTAGCAACCTTTCCTAATTCCGATTGCATGTTGAATATGGCGTCTTTTAAAATTAATTAAATTGTCAACTCTTGATGGGTTGAGCATTAAACGCGGCTACAAAAATTTATATTGTTAAGATATCCACAAGTTTTCTGAAAATAATTTAACACCAACAACAAGTGATTTTTAGGTGAATGTTTAAGGGGTTATATATTTAAATTTTATACATTTTTAAGTATTTTGGAGAACCAGGGAGCCTATAGCGTCGCCACTTGCATGTGTTCTTATAGTTGATTTGATGATCACATCAAAACAATTACAATATAAATATACTAAAACAACAATAATCTGTTAAAATAAAGAGTCAATTGTATTTTAAATCAGGGCGCTGCAGTGGCCACTGTTCATAAACTCTGCTGATTTAAACAAAACCATTGGTAAACAATCCAGAAAGTTGGTTGCAGTCTAAACTTACTAATGCAAAAAAACTGTTTATTCTATGCAAAAGTAGTACCAGAGGGACAGTATTTCACATTGTAATCCTTAGTGTCAACCCATTGGACCCTTCGACCTGATTGTGTATGCATTTCATGCACAAGAGTGAAGCATTTCTTTTAGCAAAACATGGTATGGGTTTGGTTAGCATAGCCCTTTTGGGGTTCATTCCTGCGATTTCTTGTTTTAGCTTTTTCGACTAACTGTAGGGACATCAAAGATTCCCAAAGCAACTTCCCTTTCTCCACTTCCTCTGTAACTGACATTGCTTTCCAAAGCCAGCCATGGAGCTATTCTCTCCAGTAAGTCATGGGCCTGCAAGGCGACCCCATGCTTCTAGAACATATTAGAAACATTTCCCTACGAAGGCATCCAAAATAACACAAATGTCTCTGGTCAATATGGAGAGGCAGCAACTTTTGAATAACCAAGCTCCTCATCATGTGTCTTAGGATGATTTATCTCATCCTGCTGAGGAAACTTGTTTCTGCTGCTTGTATTCACATCATAGTCGTTTGATTATTTCCCGCTGTTTGTGAACATAGATCAAATCAAAATAAAATTTTATTTGTATAGCACATTTCAGCAGCAAGGCATTTCAAAGTGCTTTACATCATAACAAACAAAAACACATAGTCATGCTACATTGAAACAATCAAAAGCATTACATTATGTCAAGTGCCACTGTTAAATTTGTAATTGATTACGTTTCAAATACGACAGGTGGGTTTTTAGTCGATGAGTGATGAAACACATCAACTAGTAAATCAAAAGCAGCTGTCTTTTTACCCCAACATTTCCAAATAGTAATGCCAATGCATGAAAATGTTACTGAAAACTTTGAGACACACAAAGTCCTCCACTAAGGATGACTACCCATCTTCCAAAACAAGGTGGACCATGGCTTCAATTTTGAGGGTAACAGTCATTCATGTCAACAGTATCACAGATGTTTCTGCTCTGTGACTCAAATCAGCTTCAAATCACTGCTATTATCAGAGGTAATAGCATCCAAAGACTCTTCACAAGCTGCACACCTTCTGCCCCCTTGCTACATCAGAATAAATTCTGTCCCTTAAAGTAATGAACAAAATTGGTAACAAAGGGCTAATCTTGAGTTGTACAGGGATTTAGTGGGCCTTAGAAAGAGGTCAGACACCCTATAATGTCAAAGACCCACTCAGGAAAGACAAGGAGCAGCAATTTTTGATAGAAGTTAACACCAGCAGTCTAACACATGATGACGAGTCAGGCTTATTACCAGCAAAGAAAAACCATCTCTTGCATTGATCGTACAGAGACTGAATGGACCCTGGAAAATGATGTAAAATGTTATACTTCCAAAGTACTCTCCACGAAACTCCAAACAACACCTGGCTACTTCGTCTGAGTCCAAAGTTCGACCGTCATTCGAACTCTCCTGTATTATGTACAGGTATAGGCTGAAATATGAGATCTTATATGTAAAGTACACTCTTTTGTCCCCTTTAAAAAGGGACCAATACCCCAGTCTACCAATCTAAAGCCACTAACCCTGAAATATAGAAGTTATATTGGCTTTTTAAAAGAGTCAATCCAGCAGCATTAAGAGCCTTAAGAGGCTTTACGGGAGCTCTATTGTTAAACTGAGCTGTGTTTCCAATTTTGATCATACCAGTATGATTTTCACTTTGATTTGTATTTGTGAGTTAGAGCTAAGCTTAAAAAATCGGTGGTAAAAGATTACGTTGAACCTGTCAAGATATATACATCCCAATTATTTAGTTAAAATAACTGCTTCTTTATCTGACCTTCAATACAACTGAAGGTCAGATAATTGTGTGGATATTCTTTAAGCATTTTGTATCATACATCATATCAAATTCTTTAAGCATTTATCCAAAAGTTATATTTTCTAAGCAGTGTTTCAGTTAGTTTCAAAATGCAGTTGGAAGAAGATTTCTGTGGGCCTGTAATGAGTAGAAGCATTTTTCCCTCTCTGCTGCATAAATCTAATATATAATATGAACGCATTGTCAACTATTTTGTCTTTTTTTTTTATTGTGTAATTCACTGATTGAACCAAACCTTTGTTTCCCAAATTAATTAGATTCATTCTTGGATACATTTCCAAGTCTCTTCATAGCCTGACAAGTTTGTGCTCAGACTGACTGGTGGGAAGACAAAGGTTTGGTTTGAGGCTCACTTTGTCCTTAACTTTGTGACTGACCATTGTTCTCAGGCAAGGGACCGGAGACCCTGTATGCCGGGCAAAAGCTCAATGATAATGAATGGCATACAGTGCGCGTGGTGCGTCGGGGCAAAACCTACAAGCTAACGGTTGACGATGATGTAGCAGAAGGTACTTAATCCTGCTTCAACTGGAAATGTTCTCAGTGTTGCTTTTTTTCAGTGTATCACCATGCTGGGGTGTGTTAGCTATGCAGCATTCCTCTAATACTGTTAATGTAATTTTTTTCCTTAAATCAGCCCTTTTGTGTTAGTGTCAGACAGAGTTCTCTTTTCTTTTCGTTTTGTTTGTCTTTCTTTTCAACCCATCCCCTGCACCCTCCCCGTCTGCAGGACAAATGGTGGGTGATCACACTCGGCTGGAGTTCCACAACATCGAAACGGGAATCATGACAGAACGTCGGTTCGTTTCCACCATCCCATCCAGCTTCATCGGTCACCTCCAGAGCCTGAGGTACATTTTACAGTCATTTCTACTTTAAATGGGCAGAGGAAGGCAATATAAAAATACATTTCAGACTAAATCCTCTATTCTATTTACTTCAGAAGTCAATATACGTTTCATAATTTGTGATTAGAGGTGGTGAGGCAGATGCTGTGGACCCAGGTTGAAATGAAGAAAATTATGAATTTAATGATAAATGAGCACAATAATCCAAAGTCCAGGCAGCACAGAATGAGCGAAAGGCTAAGAACTCATAACTGGTAGCAACTGGTAGCACAAATAGACATTTGACAACAAACTAGACAGCAAGAAAGCTTGACAAGACAAGGACCTGACGAGGAACAAGGAAAACAGGTGGGATTAAGTACCCAGAGGATAGTCAGGGAAACGAGACACAGCTGGAAACAACCAAGGGGTAGACAGGACAACAGGGAGACTCAACAGACACAGAAACCTAAAATAAACACACAGAAAAATTCAAATCACTACAACATTAACCTTGTAATGACGTCTCACTTGGCATAGCTGCAAGCCAAGGTTTAAATTTCTTATATGCACCCCTGATAAGAAATTTTCCAACATTTGATCTGATCTAAATAAAATAAAAAAATGAGAGTATGTCCCTGGAAATGCATGTTGTTGTCATATTTTATAAAAATTAATTGCTATTAGGGGTTGTTTTAATTATTTTAGAGGACATGAAAAAAGTTTAACAGAAAAGAGATTCATGAGAGATTCTTTAGTTTTCAGTTAACCATCTCCTGTATGCTTTTTTCAGCTCATTTCTCTTTGGAGCTAATAGAAATAGAGAAAATCTTAATAAAGAAGAACAAATATTTCAGAAAATTTTCAAGTAATAGACTGAAGAAGAGTAAATAATGAGAAATCTTCAAAAACCTGGGGAACTCTTGATCAAGAAATGTTTAGATCTACTCCATAGGAGATGTTTACAACCTTTGCAAAGTGCTGTTGTCTGACAATGTGGTTCTTTGGGGAAAATAATCCTCATTGTTCTATTTTTGCTTGCCAAAAATAGAACACAGCTTTTCATATTCTGAAGGACATTTTAACCTGTATACTTAATGTAGAAATTAGCTGCATGTTCTCTTCCTTTCCACAGGTTTAATGGCATGCTGTATATTGACTTGTGCAAGAACGGCGACATTGATTACTGTGAGCTCAATGCTCGCTTTGGGGTTCGCTCCATTATTGCTGACCCGGTTACCTTCAAGACAAAAAGCAGCTACCTGAGTCTGGCTACTCTGCAGGCCTACACATCCATGCACCTCTTCTTCCAGTTCAAGACCACTTCCCCTGATGGCTTCATCCTCTTCAACTCTGGGGATGGAAATGACTTTATTGCTGTAGAATTGGTCAAAGGGTAGGTTTTACATCAACAGGATAGTCTATTATTTTTGTTTGTGGCAAAGATTTTCTGGCAGCGCTTTAAAACAAATGTCTGTGTCTTGTTTCAGTTGCTGGAGCCAAAAAATATAACTTTAAGAGCAAAGTTACAAGAATTTGACCAAATCTCTTTGAAACTAAAGACATTTCTCATTGCAGATACATCCACTATGTTTTTGATCTTGGAAATGGGCCCAATCTCATCAAAGGCAAAAGTGAAAGGTCGCTAAATGACAATCAGTGGCACAATGTGGCTATCACCCGAGACAATAGCAATACCCACACACTAAAAGTAGATGCTACAGCCACAAGTCAGACTATCAATGGAGCAAAGAACCTTGACCTGAAAGGTAAGCTGAAAATGTGACTAATTTTGGGTCAATTTTTCATTTAAATTAACAGTATTTTACCTTTTAAGACAAACGTATTACATTTTACTATCAGAAATATGAACAACTTGCTCAAAAAGATTAACAGGATGTTGAAGCATGAAGCTAAACCCCTATTTTTTTATTTTGTTAAAATTCTAACGTCTGAAGTCAGTCTATTGACAATGTTCAGATACTTTTTAATTTGATCTAAATTAATTAATTGGATGTTGACAATTGTTTTGGTTCACTCATGCATTCTTTGCCTTATTTATAATAGCATCTTCACATTGAATTGAAATTGTGTTGTGACAGTAATGCAAACTGTTGCATTGTAATAGTTTGGGCATTGAAAGTTTTTTCTGCAATCTGAGCCTGTTAGCATATGCCATATAAAAATATTTTTTCTGCACGGTTTCTTCTTCAGGTGATCTGTTCATCGCAGGACTGGGTCCAGGCATGTATGGAAACCTCCCCAAGCTGGTGGCTTCCAGAGAAGGCTTTCAGGGTTGCTTGGCTTCCATGGACCTCAATGGTCGCCTGCCAGACCTCCTAAACGATGCCTTGTTCCGCAGCGGCCAGATCGAGCGCGGATGTGAAGGTACACCGTCGCTAAGGTCTCTGCCTGATTTAGACTCCTACAACACAAAGTCCAACTCCAACTTCAGCTCCAGCAGCCCTTTCTTCCTACTCAATGCAAACAGTAGCTCCTCCGCTCTGCATCCATATGGGAGCAACTCCATCCTACTAACTGTGTTTGTTGCCTCATTTACTCATTGCTAGCTTCATACCAGACATCCAGTGCTTCCTCATGTGCACCACCACATTATCAGCCACATTGGCTGTTTATCTACTGTACCGTCAGCCATCATCAGAGCAGTTTTGCCAGTTCAGAAACATTAACTACTTGCTGGTGCTGTTTTTTTTGTTTGTTTGTTTTTTTTTTTTTTTAATCCAACATTCTTTTGTAAGATTTGTTTTCTCTACATTGATGTAAATGTTAAATCGTAATATATGAAACAAACATGTAGATTTCTATCCTGCACAGTCAATTAGTTTTATGACTGTGTTAAATGGTTCAAACACTGAAAGAGATGGATACTTTACCAACACTATATGATAGATCAGAAGACATTTTCCAAATCTAGTTGTGGAATAATGATAGCCTCCTGCAAAATATGACTGAAAGCTGATTCTGAATCAAAAGACTTAATAAAGTATTTCCCCAATAGTTTTCATACTTACTTTTATTCCTCATAACCCAGCTGATTATCCCTCTAAGACATTTGTCAGTTTTTCATTTGAATTGAATAGCATATAAATTACAATACATAAAAAGTACTCAAGCTTTTGATGCTCAAAAACCCTCAGTTCAAATTTTAATCCCAGTTTTAGAACACAGTTCTTTTTTTCTAGTATAAACCAGGTTAACTGTTGTCATTTGATGAAAAAGTAAATTTGACTGTAATATGCTGCCTATTATAGACTATCTTTCCAATGTGCAGATGACATCCTGACCTCTTGGTCTCTAAATAGCACCTCAACATTGTTCTTTTTGGACAAATTCTACTGTGGATTAAGTAAAGGGACAGCTGCAGAGGCTTAATATGAAATACTTCAATCCTGAATTTCTGAATTCAGCTGTGCAGTTTTAGGTTGGGCCATGAACCATGTGTCAGGAGTGTAGTCTATGCCTATTGTTTTAAAAGCAAGACTTGCCAAAGGTTTGAATGTTTTGTGCTGCTTCCTGCCTTATCCATGCCTTCAATGTAATACCGCTCCACATGGAAACATTTTGCACTGGCTAACAAACGACACTGTGGATGAAAATGTTTCCATTCTTTGGTGCTTTTCTTTTTTGCTTTGTTGTTTTTGTCATCCTCTAAGGGTCCTGGGCCATCCTCCACAATCTCTCTTGTTTGCATGGAAGTCTGTGTTTTTCTGCCACCTGCCATCACATGGACATAATGTACTCTGAAGGTACATTTTTTAACATAAACTCAGAGCTCAATGAATGTGTTTGTTGCTGTAAAAGATCAATCTGTGTGATGTTATGCACTGTATTGTATTAACTGTGGGAAGTGATTGTTGATTGGTTTATTTTTCCAAATAAAATCTCATCGATCACAGCTGGGTGTCCATCTCATTTTAATAAATCATTTTGTGTGTGCTTTGGTTTTCTTTATGTCGGCACTGTCATTCTAACTGTTTAACTTTGTTTTATTTATTTATTTATTTTTTATTTCAAGCTTCCATCACATGAAGCTGATTTGATGTTCTTTGGCATCTCAAAGCCCCAATTAAAAGTTATAGTTCGAGACCACAGCACTACTCTATTACCGTCACTAGATGGTGCTGCTGTGCCTCTGGTAGCCATTGAACATCTTACATGAATCCCTGATTTACATAAGCCATCAAAAATAAAGGGAATGTAAACAACAAATTCCCTTTATTTTAGATATCATTCTTTCTTTTAGTCTTAGATTTAAAGGTCTGGTCAGAAATCCTTCTTTAACAGACAAAAATCAGGAAAGCCTTCGCACATTTACTCAAACTGGCTGATCCTTCTGGAAAGAATTTTGGACAAACATCTAGAAAGGTTTTTGGAAATGTTCTGAAAACCAAGAAACATCTTGAAACTTGGGGAAAAGAAATGTAAAATATATTCTTAAATTATTAAACAGACAAAATAGACGCTTTGTATTTTTCCTTATTTTAGTCAGTTTAATCTCAAACAAGTATAGCCTGCAGAACAATTATGTTGTGACCAGGGAGAAGTGGAGAAGATTTTGATTGATCTTGATCTTGAAGGTCTTCATTTTTTTTCATCATAGGTTAATATAAAAGTGAATGATGAATTTTACATTTTGAATATGCACATTACACAGCAGTACCAGCACTTGATGAACTATGAAAGCAGTGTTGTTTGCAAGAGACCAGATAGTCATATAAAAGAAAATGATTCCTTAGCAGAGGTTAGGTTCTCACCTACATTTACTGACTTCATTGCTTGGCCCGTCTATGTTTCACAGAAAAAATATAATCTTTTCCAAAAGAGGAAGGAGAATATCTCAATATGTGCTATTTCTAGGCATTTAATGGTTCTTGATAAATGCAGGGCCTGTCTGTGTGTTTGGTGGGTATTGTTGGACCCCCACAGGTCCCAGCACAACTTGTCAGGAGGACTCCTGTGCCAACATGGGGATCTGCATCCAACAGTGGGAGAACTACACCTGCGACTGCTCCATGACCTCCTACACTGGGACGCAGTGCAGTGACCGTAAGTTCATTTGTCGTGCTCACAAGTCTAGCATTGCACCACACAACTCTGTATTAACATATTGATGATGCAATAAGTATTTTACGGGAGAACATATAAAGTATTGCTTGTTACGCAACCTATTAATTTCATATTATCCTATTGAGCTTAAGGTTATCCTCACCAGATAATTTTCGAACATCTCAGATGGGTTTCAGTATATCAGGGAGTGTAAAGGGGATATACAGTATTTAAAGAAGTTTATTCACCTGCCTTCAAGCTTGTAATCCATGCTCGTTGTTCGTGTCTGAAATTGAAAAAAATGTAAAAAAGCTTAAGAGCAAAATGGAAAACAAAATGCAGTCAAGAATTAAGCTGGAAAGTGCTGAAGATGTTTTTGGAATGCCAAAGATAGAATAAAGAAAGTTTTGGTTGTAAATATGTATTAAGTGCAGTAGTACAGAAGTTAGTTTTCCGTGTTTGGCTTTCTACTTTAAAACACCAATTTAAATGAATAATTTACAGTAATCTGCATAATCTTTAACTTCTTGCCACAGCAAAACATGTCTTAAGAGGATCATGAAAGATGTGGGCTGTTTCTAATGCCTCAATGAGAGTTTTGTCAGAGATTGTATTCTTAAAAGCAGTGTTCAGAGTTTTGGGGAACACCAAGTTACAGCTGAAAGATTATGACACCACTCAACTTTTGTGCAAAGAAGGAATAAAAATGCATGTGCCATTTTTATTGTGATAACAAGAATCCAACTGTTTGAATATTATGTGGTATACATTTAGTCCTTGGCTTCCATTTGTTTTGCCAAATCATAGATGATGCTGTCTTGATTAAGCTGTCTTCAATCTTAGCTCTTTTGTGTCTTGTTTTTTGTTGAGTGTTTTGTTCAGCTGGTCAAATTGGTCTATGTGTTTCAGCACAGCATTTGAATTTGCTTTTGTAGATGTTTTCATTGCATATGATTCTTTCCTCTCCTTGATCTTGTTTTGCCACCACAATGCCCACAATTTTCCAACTCATTTTTGAAACAGAAAATTTGCTGATGTTTTTTGCTCACAGTTACACATAAATGTTTCTGCTTTTCTTGTTTTGAGTTATTGGATTAGTTTGGACAGAGCATTTAATTTTGTTGTCTCACCTGCTAAAGAACATAGGACCTACTCCCTCTTAACTCTGATAAAAGAACTCTCTCTGTGTGGTAAAAACTTTGAATGTCTTTACATCAGGTCTTTAAGGGAATCTTCTCCTTCTAAAGATAATATAAGACAATTGCTAGATACCTTTGTACTTTAAAAAACTGTCTAGTTATTGGATGCTTTTTAACAAACTACATATCTAGCTAAATATCCATATAATGACAATGTTATCTTTTAACATGCTAACCGATGTTCTGATTTTACCGTTTCTTCTTTAGAATTTACACAAATACCTTATTCATTTTTTCCTAGCAGTTTTCAATGTTCTGCTTAAATTATTATTTCATATTATTATTTTAAAAGTGACTTCCAATTTTGTTTTATGCAATATCAGATTTATTTTTAAACAAAAATTACTAAAAATCAAAAAAGTCAGGGTTGTTTTTCATGTATGATTCGTCTTTGAAGTGATGTAGAATATAAACCCAGAATGAACATGCAGGGTGTATGCTACACCTGGACTCATCTAATCAAAGTAGTACAAACACTTTTTGAAACTCTTTTTTCATGAATTTCCACTTGAGTCTGAGTTTCAGCTCTTGGATGTTCGCACAACTTATGTTATTTAGACTGAGTCTCGCTGGTCTTTTATCCATCCTTTGGTGATTTTTGAAATGTGTTTTCTGTCAAAGGAACTATGAGTAGAGGCTGACTCAGAGACCTGACAATCGTGTTTCCTATCAGAACTCATTCTGTCAAGCAGCTGAAAAGAGCTGACGGAAGAAGGAACAGCAGGAGGGAGGACTAATGATATAAATCAAAACTGTTTTTTTTGGTTCTTGCTTGTCATTTTGTTCATAGTTTCTGTGGTTTCTCTTATTTCCCTTTTGTTCTTTTGCATGTGTGTCAGAGAGAAATGTGGATCCACTGTCATGCATTTGGACACATCTCATGGTTTTGGGAGTTCTTATGAGTTTAAAATATATGAAAATACAATAACTTCGTGTGTCTGGGAAAATATTTGCTTAATGAGTTTATAAGATGGCCCAACACAACATTTAAGTGTTCAGAGACAATTTATGGGACCTGTTTTTCTTCACAGGCACAATGTTGGGACCTGTTTTTCTTCACAAGCTCAAACATGAATGCACTTAGGCCTTCTACAATATTCCTTTGAAACAGGCAGCTGACTCTACATTGACATGAGGTTGCATCATTGCCTGTCAACGTCTTAGCCTTAGTACTGAAAATTGACTTTACCTTTTCATATGTTTCCAATTTCCTTGTTTGCCTTCCTTTTGTTTCAGTGAAACAAAAGGAAGGCAAACAGGGGGTGCAACACTGTAGATGTTGCACCCCCTGACAGTACGTGCACCTAAGCAACAGAATGAAATTGTATATTTGCAGTATAAAAAAACTGTTTCTTAGTTCAATAGAACAACAGCCCTTCTATGTTTCATCAAGGTGGTTCTGATGTGAGAAGCTGTTTATTCTTTGAATTGCTTATTTTTATTCTTTTCAAATTTTCTTTCTGCAAAATTACTGTCAGGTATTACAATTCCCAATTAGACTGTGACGCCCTTTCTTTAAACTATAGAGAGAGACCAAGTAACAAGTAAGCTTTTGATAAAAAAATTTGCTTTCAAATCTTGAACTTCCCTTTTCCTTTAAGATAACTTTTTCTTCTCTATCCGTAAAAGTGGTTTTAGTTTCTTACTTGTTTTTATGTTTTTTACTTAAACTTGTGTATATATATTTAATTATTTAAAATATTATTTGATTATGAACTATTGTGCTTTGCTTATTTAGATGGTGATGGAATCATTTCCCAGGATAGGCTAAGGATTCATCCTTCATATACCGTATTTTCCCAGAGACATTAAAATACACTGAAAATTAATAAGCTAATTACCACTTTCCAGTTTTATGGTATTGCAGTACTGTAAATTTAATAGTTCTCAGAAATCTGCTCCATTTCTTTTGTTATAACACCCACTTGAAATAGGTGACCAGCAGTGGAGTAACGGAAAAAGGCAGTACAACATAAATATAACTTCCTTAGTAATAGTAAAGCTTTGGTATTCACTGCAATGATTCTGAGCACTGATGGTAGAATTTTACATCTCTGATTGTAAGGACCTGTAGGTGTCGATAACTGTTGGAGCTGGAGTGCATATCCATCACAAGGCTTTCACATAACTGTGAGGAGACCGATAGAAGATGAACTTGTGAAGTAAGGCAATAAACTTAAAAAATGGGGATGAATAGAATGCTGGAAAAATAAAGGGACTGTGGAATTGGACGGAGATAATTTATGTCTTTGTGTGTGCCTCTTTTGAAATAAGAAAAGTGAAAGGAGGCTGTGTGTATTAGCAGAGTCGAAGGGCTTGAGGGAAGGAGCATTTTTATGAATATGAATTGAACCTGTTTGTCTTGTACAGTTCCTTGAGATGGCATTTGTTGTGGCTTGGTTCTATTTAAATAAACTGAATTGAAGTGGCTCACTTACCTCAAAATCAAACAAGCTTTCATCTCCAGGGCATGACTGCTTAGTGTTTCTAAAGTTTATCAGGAACTTTCCATGAATTGTCATTGATTGTCAATTAGTGAAATGAATGGATGCTGAATATTATGATGTTAGCAGCCAATGTTCAAGTTGCCCTAAAGTTATTGGCTTGAAGTCAACAGGAGTGAACATTCCAGATATTTACCTCAAAGAAATCCTAGAGCACAATCTCAGACCTTACAATCTCCAGTGTTTATGCTACAGGTAAAAAAAGACTAGTATGACCTAGTATGGTGATGTGAGTGTTACGGGAAAAGATTAGTTTCTCTAACTGCTAGGCAAATGTTGTCAACTAGAAAAAAATAAATGTCTTGTGGTCTTGTTCATCAGTGACTGGAGGATAGAATTTGAGATGGATAGTACGATGCACCTTATCTGTCATAATGTAAACATTGATCTGGTTTGTTGTGGTAAATAAAAAAAAGTTTAGCTCAACAAGAAACGTATTCAGTCTATCATTCAATGTTCTCTGGATCACAGATAACATTAAATGGTGAATTGACGGTGAATTAACTTCAGCCACTTTATTCTATAGGTTTTTCTATATTCTATAGGGTAGTCGGCAGTGTTGTGGTCAAGACCGCCTAACCCGAGACCAGAGTGTATCGAGACCGAGACAAGACCAAGACTTTTAGGGTCCAAGACCAAGTCAAGACCAAGACCAAGGAAAGCCGAGACCGAGTCAAGACCAAGACCAGCACCCTGCGCAACATGAAAAAAATTGCTTCTCAAATTGATCTGAAAGATCCACATTCCCATGAAAACACCTAGATATTAAATACTTAAAGCTGAAA
>CAEGAE010097649.1:0-11973 GCA_903067095.1 Girardinus metallicus
AGAACATCACTGCTTTAGAGGAGATCTGCTGGGAGGAATGGGCCAACATTCCAGCAACGGTGTGTGCCAACCTGGTGAAGACTTACAGAAACCGTTTGACCTCTGTCATTGCCAACAAAGGATATATTACAAAGTATTGAGATGAACTTTTGTTATTGACAAAATACTTATTTTCCACCCTTGTTTTCAAATAAATTCTTTAAAAATCAGACAATGTGATTTTCAGATTTTTTTTTCTCATTTTGTCTCTCATAGTTGATGTCTACCTATGTTGTCAGTTACAGGCCTCTCATCTTTTTAAGTGGAAGAACTTGCACAATTGGTGACTAAATACTTTTTTCCCCACTGTAGAAATTCCACAGGACAGACACAAGTATTGGAAGTGGAATTTAACCTGGGTTATGTAAAAAGGACAAGCTTTTTATATGATCACAAGATGTCCTAAGTCCACAAGTTATTGAAAAACCGCTTTACTTTTAATGATTCAGACAGGAAGCTAAAACCTAGCTGAACCAAACGTGAAGCTAGCAGCTAGATATAGGTAGAAGGAAGCTGAAGCTAACAGCAAGCTGGAGCTAAAAGGAAGCTAGTGGCAAGCTACATTCATCAGGAAGCAAACAAGCAAGCAGTTTGGTGCAGCTAGCTGAGCCAAACTTGAAGAAAGCAGCTAGATAAAGGTAACAGATAAAGCTGAACAGCAAGCTGAAGCAATCTTAAAGCACTCAGAGAACATACTTATACAAATAAACATTTTTACACTAAATATGCTGAAAACAGGAGAAACAAACTCTTCATGTTGTACTGATATAATTTCTAATTGTTCTAACAAGGTTATGGTTTGACATAATTATAACAAGCGGTTTTTAAACTGATACTTCTCAAAATGTAGGCGCATCGAAAGGCTGTTAGCCGGCTAGCTCACATTGTGTAGGTTTTGATGAAATGTGTTAGTTGTAGTCTTTTACACATTAAACAGAAATGTATTCCTTTTGTGGATCAAAAAGCAACATATTGGTCTCTGGTCTCTGAAATGCTGCGTTCTATCCAGACTAAAACCACTGTGACGAGAGCTGCCACTAACTCATATTTCCCAAGTTGGAGCTGAGCTGAAAACATGTTGGCGGTGACCGATATGGAACCCATTCTTCCCCTTCCTCCCTCTGTGGTCAAACTGCGGCGGCAGGAAGTTGCCTGAGAGTCGGTGATTGTGGCCCAGGACAAACACAGGTGTTTCCCTGCTCTGCTGTCTCCTCTTCCTGTACAGCAGAGGCCTTGGCTCTACACAATAGTCTGTACAGTGTATTTATTTCACTGTTAATGACTGACCAGAGCAACACGTTTGTCATATATTTATGCCTTGGTTTATTTATAAAAGTCTGGTAGAGCTGCTTTTTCGTTCACTTCGCTACCATATCCTTATGAAAAAAATGGCTAATTCCTTCGTGGTTTTCTTTTTTGAATTTTAAACTTATACTTTGTACTTCAAGAAGCACAAACCTGTGCGTGATGGTGTATTAAGGCCATTGTAAAAAAATTTAAAAAGAGTGAATTTACGCAAAAAAAAAGAACATTTGAGATTAATCTCAGAAATATTCTACAAAAAAACTTGAAAATTTCTGGGATTGCAAAATCTGCTACAAAAAATCTGAAATTTGGAGAGTAATCTCAGAAATTTTCTAGAAAAACAAGAACATTTATGAGCTTTAAAAGGGTTTGTTTTTCTCTAGAAAATTCCTGAGAATAATCTCAAAATTTTTTTTATTTAAAATTGACTCCTCCTTTGTTTTCCACCATAGCCCTAATACTCTGTTGCATATATGACTAATGGCAGACCTGCTGTGTTAGATTAGGTGTGGCTGTTTGCTTCTACCTGCTGCTTCCTTCATTTTGCAGCGGTAGCATTAGTGGGGAATACAAACAGTGGGTGCATTTGTCACGCGAGATGTGTAGAAATACCAGAGGCGGGTCAGGTTTGTGTTCCCTCAGGTATTTTCTTCTCCCTGATTTCCTGCGATGGTTTGTGTAACCATTAACTAGGCTTTAATACGCAATGTGCCACATTCCAGAGACTTGATTCAGTTGGAGTTTACACAGCACTTTGGTTATGTTTTCATGTTGTGCTGCCAGCAAAACACTGTCGTATTAAGTTTAAAACCTGCTAAATGGTAGATAACATGTAGGCTCCATTCTGAAAGGACTATTTTATCTCTGTTGAGATATGACACAATGGATATCTGTATCATCTTTATTTTCTCCTGCTGTTCAGTGGGTGGCAAAAGTTGAGATACAGCAGGTACTATCCATCATCAGATTATTCATAACTACGGCGACCAACCGGCGCAAACACACAACAAATGTGATGCAAACACATGACTGATGGAAACTCCAAAACACGAAAAGCAACTGCAACAGCAAACTGCTGCAATCGCAGAAAATAGAAGCAGAAGGGAAAATGACACAAACAGCAAAAGCGACAGCAAGTATAAAACACTGCAAACTTGCGGTGCAAAACGGAAGTGGTCCAGACCACTAGGGGGTGTCGATCACTAAATGACATGGGATCAGACCCGTTGTCATTTATACGGGATGTCCAGAAGAAAGAAAACCGCTCTGCACTTCTTATGTTTGGCAGACTCTTTCGCAGTATTATAGAACAGAAGCGTTATAGGAATGTAAATATACTGCTACTATAGACACCCCCTAGTGGTCTGGAGGACTTCCATTTTGTGGAGTGACTTTGCAGGATTTTATACTGCCTGTTTTTGCCATTTGCTACATTTTTATTCTTCTACTTCCATTTCCTGTGGTTGGAGCATTTCTCAATTGCATTTGTTTTGTTGTTTGTAGGTTTTTTGCTTCTGTTTTCACATCAGCTCTTTATGCAAGGACTTTTGTGATGTGCAAAAGTCAGGAGACATTCCCCACAAACTAGCAGTGTAATTTTAGCGAAAGCAGATTCTACAAGGTGTTGACACTGGCGATGAATACAAACATTTTTCTCACTGTTCAGATCTAAAATCAATTGAGGTTTGCGTATCGAAAGTGAAGAGTGCCAAATTACAATAAAAGAAATAATTCTTAAAATGCGGGTGGGATGGGTGAAGTGGACTTTTTAAATTAATTCACAATGTGTTGCAGCACAAGAACAGGAAATAATTTAACGTAAAATAGTCATATCCAGATTTGAAAATGAAATCAGAAAAATTTTATTGAACCACTTATGATTTTACATTTAATCATTTATTTTTGTATTTATTGCATAACTTATTTTTAATAAATTAATGACACAGTTAAGTATTTCTTAAGTTATTTATTTATTGTAATCTGGCACTTTTCACTCTCCATATTTGTACTAGTAAAGACACAAAATTAAAAAAAAAAAGGTCGAAGTTTTGAAAATACTTACAAGACCTTGGAACTTATGTAATATTCCAATATATAGTATTTAGTGCTTGCAATGAAAAGCTTGAGTATCATTTGATAGTCAAGCTGAACCGCCTTCAGCTTCTTTTTCTTTTTTTTTTACTATTTTTCATTTTAAAAGCAAAACAAACACGGTCATAGAACAAAATATATAAAGGTAAACACCAAACCCAGCAGGTGATAAGTTGATGTTATTCAGTTTTACTAGTTGAAACAGTGTGTGAACTTTTTCCAAGTGAAACTTAACATTAGACGGCACATTAATTTGATTTACTGATGCTAACAGGTTCTCAAATTGACATCGACCAGGTTGCCAAAGTATAACAATATTTCTTCACACCACAAAATTAGCCCTAGGTTCAGGGCCAGAGTTGGAGTTCATGTTTTTGTCTTTTAGTGACATTATGCAAATGATCTTTGTGTGGTTAGGTTGGAACTGTAGCTGTAGGAGAATTCAGTCATTTCGTTTTTGTTTTCAAAGGCCTTTGCTCAAAATGTAACCCAGAGAAACAGGAACTTGGCAGACGATAACAGACTTCCAATAAATCACATCATCTTCAAAAAAAAAATTAAAATCCAAACCTGTCATCTTCAGAACAAACCGATAACATTATGCGTCCCTCTTTATCTTCAAATCAGATTGAAATGTTTGGCTACGTTATCTGCTGTGGCTGTCTGCTTGTCCTTTAATGAGTGGATATTAGGGCCAGCATATTACCGGTGCTCCATTAGGCTGGTAAAAGATGGACATCATCAGCCCATCAGTGGTCAATTTTTGAACAAGTTTTATGATGCAGACAAAACCCTAATGAGGGCCTTGGGGTTAAATAGCTCAGAACCAAATGATCATCTCTGATGAGTAAGATGATGAGTAACAGCGTAATAGAATCAAGCAGCGGAGCACAAAATGACTGAATCCAGTTTTATGCTCACTGGCCTAATGGAAAAGCATCAATGTAGCATTGAGTCATGAAAAGAGGTGGAATGGTGTTATATTTAAATTTCATTCAAGACTATATTGTAACCACTGCTTTAAGAGGCTCTATCAAGCATTTTTATTTAGGAAATGGTTGTCATGTTATCCAATGTGGTCAGGCTGTCAAATGCTGTCTTGTTCTATAATCTGTGTATGTAACCATGCATCCAGTTTGCAACACGAACACAAAATAATGCTTAAGAACATTTGGGAAAAACTAAGAGTATGTTCATATTAAATTTTCCTCTGTCCATTGCATTGGATAGTAGTGGAGGCTGCAGCATTCAGTAGCTGTGTTTCCATTGACCATATAACTGCACAATTTGACATTTCAAAAATAAATTTGCTTAATGGAAACATGCTAATCTCAAAAAAACTGTTAATTTTGATGAAAAGTTTTGGCGCTAGGATGAGATGGTTTATTTTGGAAAACTCCAATCACAGAAGTGATGATGGCGTGCCATGTTTCTATTGACATTGTGTGAAAAAGCTTATTCATATGTGATTTTAATTGCGTTTTTTATTTAATGCAAACATTGCAATTGCAAAATTCTGTTTTTTTTTGGGGGGGGTTTACGTCAGAGGCATATTGACAAAGTTTTGGAAGTGGAAAAACAGTTACTGGGCAAAAGGTAGGGTGGACATTGAACAGGACAACAGAAAGACATACATAAAGAACAATAGCCATGTTTTCATCCATGTCTTTTTATGCGCTTGTGGTGCATTAGAGAAGGTTGATGAAAATGGCAAAGTTTGAAATAGCTTCCTCAGTTTGGTAAAAAAGTTTGTATGCTGGCCTGAGGTGTTTTTTTTTTTTTTTTTAGCTTTTCCGGAAAAAGAGTTCATGCGCAAAATTGGAGATGGAAACACATTTGTCAAGTAATTTCTGATGTAGCGAACTTTTCCAACCACTTTCCTGCATTAGAGGAACGAAACTCAAAAAATATTCAAGTCCAGACCTCCAGTACAGAGGAAAGGACTGTCAGCCTGAAATGGCCAGACAGAGACACTCCAGTCTGGGATGGGAGATTATCATTGAGATGTGTGGTCCATGCTAGTTTGCAACCTCAACATTTTGTCAAAGAATCATAAGGAATCTTGTTTTAAAAATAAACTTTTATATGAACTTTGATAGTAGACTCCCCTGTTCAATAAACAAATAGCTTTGAATTCCGTCAATCATAATCAAGATTCATATTCGCGACTCCAATGTGTCTCTGCGCGGCTTTCCAACCAAAACCGCCACGCAAAGATTTAAAGCGGAGCAGCAAAAACAAAGGACGTGGATTAGCAGAACTTGCTAGGAACTGATGTGTCATCCAGGACATGTTAATGTGGAATGTTGTCTCTGGTGTCCAAAAACTGAGCTGCTAGCTTGTCATATCTTGAGACTATCATTCAGTCAGAAATCTTATTTCAAGGTCCTAGAGTGAGATTTTATTAAAACCAGAATTTCAAAAAGATTAAACTTACATAAACAATTAAGAAAGGGCTTCAAATTGCATCATGAATGCAATTTCACAGTGAACTCTGATATTTGTATAAATGTCACAGAGAATTAGACATCAAAGTCTGCTGTCAAAACTACCATGACAAAAGTACTTAGCAAAAACTACAGTAGGTGAAAGTGGATGCAAAGAACTTCCAAACATGTCGTTCCAAAGCCATAATTGTGAACATTATTTTTCTCTCTCTCTCTCACCCAGGAAGAAACAAACTGATCCTGTGATCGGGAAGGAGATTCAAATTACCGTCTGCAATGAGGAGAAGGTCGTCTGCGGAGTCACAAAGCACACAACGTGCACAGATATGATTCAGGCCTTACTGGAGGACCACCAGTCTCTTCCGGAGAGCAAAAGGCTTCTGGACGGGGAGCCCAAAGACTACTGTCTCGTGGAGCGCTGGAGAGGGTTCGAACGGGCTTTGCCGCCTCTCACAAGAATCCTGAGACTTTGGTATGCTTGGGGTGATGAAAAACCATTCATCCAGTTCGTTTTGGTGAAAACAAGCGATTTCGTTCAGCAGACAGCGAAGAAGGGTGCGAAGTCCAAGGGAGCCAGGCCGAAGCGATGGGAGTTCGGTCGGGCTCAGCACGCCCAGCCTCTGCCGGCAGACAAGCAAAAGCGCATGGTGAGGAAGGCTTTCCGGAAGCTTGAGCAACTTCACAACGAAAACAGAAACTCCCCGGGCACCGAGGAGGTGGAACGGATGGTGCAGCTCATCCTCAACCAGGACCACACCATAAGAGAGCAGATCCAGCGCATGAGGGTCGTGGACTCTGAGATCGAGTGTTTAAAGAACCGACCGCGAGACGACTTTGAGAGTCTCTCGGACCAGGCCTGTGGCTTGAGTTTGGCAGCAAACAGTGAGGAGCAGCTGGAGAGATACTTTTACGCCTGTGACGGCATCGAGCAGCTGGAAACGCAGGTCCAACAGCACGAGGACTTCATCCTACAGCTGTCCCGGGAGATCGACGCCGAGTTGAGGAAGCTCGGCCTCCCTCAAGTTCCGGAAGAGGACATCGAGCAGAAAGGGGCGGCCGCCGCTACGTCTCTTTCTGGACCCGACGAATCCTTCTACAAAGCAGAAGTCGAGAGGCTACAGGATGAACTGAAGCGCAGCCTCTTCAGTGGAGTGACTCTGCAGAACCAAGTTGCAGAAATGGACAAGCAGCTCATGTACGTGGACGGTTCGCTGATGGCCAAGGACCAGGAATGTTGGCAGCTAGCTGCCCAGCTTAACTCCCTACAAGTCATGGACAGCATGGAGGAAACAAAGCCCAGCCTTGTCCTCCTCAAACATGAGCCTCAGGAAAGCCTGACCCGAACGGTAAAACTCAAACCCAGCCCGTCGCCGACGGACGCCACAGACACAGACTCTGACACGGGGATTAGCTCCACCCACAGCCAGGACTCGTTGTCGCCGTGTCTTGACTTCCCTCCCCCTCTTGATACAGATGTTTAGAGACGCTACGCAACAAAGCAGTCGCAGGTTTTCCTTCTCACATGTAGGGTTAAGCCTTCAAACTATGTACTTTTACTTTAAGCAAAAAAGAAAAACTGGCTTCTTACTTTTCTAAAGAGATATATTTATTGTTTGTTTTGGGTTTGTTTTGTTTTTTTTTGCTGTACATACACTTGGTATAAAAATAAAATCAAAACTTTTCTGTTTCAATGTCAAGATTTTTTGTGAAATAAATCACTTTTTCCAGCTTCAATGTGATGTTCTGTAATATTTAACAAATTAGTAAAAACGTCCAAATTGTTGCTCTATAAACCTGTAAAGGGACAGTATTATTGCAAACATCAACTTTATATCATGTTATAATGTTATTTCTTCACCAAAAACTTAACTGGAGTGTTGCCTTAATTCTTTTAAACATGTTTAAGAAATCTGTTAATCTCCATGGAAACTATTCAGTTGTGTAAAACACTTACTTCTCAGTGAATCACTGTTAAAAACTTTGCATATTGAATTGGTCTAATAGTGTCCAAACCTTCTGCCACATGAGCCAGAATCATCAAAATAAAACTGCCTATGGACGACAAAAATCTGATTTTCTTAGTACTAAAAACAGTTTGTTAATGAAGCAAATAGTAATTCTTATGGAAAAATCATTGCAGATTTAAAACATAGAGTAAAAAGGGATTTTTAGGTTTTCCTTACCAAAAGAAAGAAAAGCTAATTTTTCCAAATTTTTAGGGTGCTGGAAGTTGTTGGATATTTGTGGTTCCAGTTAATATGACATGAAAAAGAAAGCAAAGAGTTGATTTTTAAGATGTAACACTTTCCATTTTCTAATCCAGAGTCACATGTGAAGATGTGGCGTGTTGGCAGCATCGGTCTATTGTGCTGCAAAGCCAGGTTGGAGCTCCTTTATTATTTTTCTCCCTTACAGATTTGTTTGTTTTCCAGCTGACTTGCACAGATACGCAGCATAAAAGCTGGAAAAACGTTGGAATTGATTCATCAAAGTCTCATCAGACAATCCTGGCATCTTAACAGAGATGCTACTTTTATATCCACTGATTATGATGATGACTTTTTAATCTCATGTTTATTCACTTTCCACTGTTCTTCAAACACTTCAGGTGTAAAAAGATAAATAATTCATTCAAGACAGAACTAGCTGCGGGCGAGATGGCCGACCATGACGGCCACATGCTAGCTTCCTGTAAAACCTCTTAGCTTTGTGCTACAGGTGGACTATCCACATTTTAGCTAAAAATAAATGAAACAAAGTGCTTGAGAGCACATTTACTCTTATTCATGACATTGCTTTTCGTCCATGATATTGCCTGCTGCAAATAAGAAAATAAGTTGTCATACTTTTCTCCCACAAATTTCCGGTTAACTTGTTTCCTGATTCTTTTGTTTCTTTTTTTTTTTTTACTTCCTCATTGCTTGGAACGGCTTTATGTTGTTGCTTCTGCTTTATGAACCATCAATCCAACAGCTAGTCAATAACAATACCTTGCTAAAGTATTAATGTTGAATTATTTTTATTTTATTTTGGTCTCTTTACAAACACAAATCTAAATTTTTTTTTTTTTTGGTTTATTTTTTGATAGAGCAACAATTAGTGTGGGGTACGTTTGAAATAAATTGCAGAGATCCACAGTTGAGTTAAGGCAGACTCCACTGACAGGACAGATGTTTAGCTGTGTCTGCAAACTTGCTCTTATGGAAAGAAGACAAGCACTGATGATGGATGCAGCAACGCACAGAGCAACTCAAGCAGAAGAAGAAACCTGACGTAGGAACTAAAAGATTTAAAACAGGGGCAGAGTCAATTGTAAATCCAAATGAGAATCTGGATTTTTACATAAAAAGACATAAAAATAAATATTCATAAATGCTCCCTGTCCAACCTGTGACAGCGTATCAGTGTCGTTATACGTTTTTTTTAAATGGTTTAAAAATCTGAGCTTAATATCAGGAACTTTCGGGGAAAAACATGAAAATTTGTCAGAAAAAAAATGTCATCCTCCTACCACTTCCTGTCGTCTTTTTTGTCATGTTCACCAGCAGTAACATCCGTCTGTTGATCACGTGGCTCCTGTGAAAGAAACAAAGTGTTTCTATTGCACTTTTTGGGAAACACATTTATTCTGAAACGGCTGAAAAACCACCTCATTTTAGCAAAAAACTTTTAATTGAAAAACCTGTTTTTTTGTTTGTTCATGGAAATTGTTGTGTTTCCTTTAAGTGAAGTTAATTTCGCCATTTCAACTCGTGGAATTGTGTGGTTATTGGAAACGCAGCTGTTCATGTCTGGTCCCTCTTACTGTTCTGGGTTTTAAAAAGTTCAACTTCCAACAGTGAAAAAAAAACACCTCACAGTAGCAGTATTTATTATTTTTAAGAGATTTTTTCCCCCATCACAGTTAGTGAGACGGGGAACACGGTGTTCTCCCGTTTAGGTTCTCAGGGTGGTTGCTAAGCTGGCTGGTTTTTATTGGCCTGATGATGCCTCATATTAAAACAAGAGCTAATTCTTTGGACGTAGATTAAAAATAAAAAATAAAAAACTGTCCTCATGACAAGGCTATAAATAACAAAACTCCCCAAGACCCTGAAAAAAGAACTCTGACTGAATGACAGTCTCTAATTACAAAGCACATTTTTACTTTCCTAGCAAAAAAAGACTACTCCTGTAGGCCGGTATGACGTCGTTCTGGCGTCTGTTGATGAGAGCACCGTAAGCAGGACGAGACCCGCTGCCAAACTGCTTCTGATTTAGGTGACGCTAAACACTAAAGCTCTGCTAAAGCTTGAAATGGACGGATTCCACAGGCTGAGTCAGTGGTGAGAAATGGCCCGGCTCCCTGAGAGCTTCGCTTTCAGCCGCCGCAGCATATAATCAAATGAAACGGTCGCCAGGGAAGCAGTGAAAACAGCAAAGCGATCTCCTCAAGCGAAGGTACTGCTGACAGACCAACACTTTGTGTGCTCAGGGCCGAGCGGAGGAGCCGGGGATATCTGTTTCACGGAGTAATTGCTCTCCCCTTTCTCCTTCTCAAGCTACTAAGTAAGCAGGCATGAAAAGCCGGAGAGCTTACAATGTGGACGGTTTAACAGCGGAGCCTCACACCTGTTGATGGAGAAGTGGCTTTCAGCTGTTTTGCTCTTATGATCCGTCTCACTGACAGCAATTTTGAAAAAAAAAATCTTAGAGTTTGTATTATAATGTTAATGAGATTTGCACTGAGCAGGTGAAAGGAAGAGCCTGAATATTTTATTCTCCCAGGAGCCAATCAGACACAGGAGACTCCAGTTGGGTTTAAGGTTTCAGCTTGGCACTGAGCTGCTCTCACACTGCATCTTATTTTGATTCAGATGTTGACGAATCTACAAATATATTACATTGATATAAATTAGGAGTGTCCAAATGGTGGTGTGGGGGTCGTATGCAGCCCTAGGAATGATTTCGTGTGGCCATGCATATTTTAAAGGGCAGTATTATGTGTTTTACAGGCACATATAGTGCCATTTTATAGGACAATCAAGTAACTATGTTAACTTCAGTTGTTATAGAAATCCTATATCAAATATGGCTTAAAAGCAATTTCACTTTGTATTAACTCCTTGAAATTAGGTCTCCATTTCTTTAAGAAACTCCTGCTCCTTCTGAAACTCCACCTTCAGGAAGTCATCACAACATGGCTCCTCTATTAATCCTTTAACTATGTTTCTACCAGCATTTCACTGAGATGTAGCTCCTATAATGAACTCAGCAGATGTGTAGTTCCACCAGGTGTTTGCTAATTGCTGCTGGCTAGTCTGAAGGAGCTGAGGGAAGTCACGGAAGCTGTGTGAAGACTGAACACTGCAGCTCAGAGGCGGAGATGAACGGTTGTCATGGGCTACCCACGTAGGGCCGCTATGGAAACCACAGAGAAAACCATGTGAGACCCATATTGTAGCTCACATGTATCCCAAGTATGTTGGCTGGGAATTGACTGGCAACAGCTCCACTAGTGTGTCAGGATTCAACACCAAAAAATATGCAAACGTTTCCCACATAAAGACAGAACATTCAGTCCGTTACACTTTTATGTTTTCAGTCTTGATGTTTATGTTGTGATTATTAATAAATGATTATCTGAACACAGCGGTGGTTGATTAGCTAATTTAAACACCTGCTCTACTGATGATCTGTCAGACAGTCGTTATGTATAGGTCACCTTATTTTTTAACTGAACCAAAACACACAGAATTCTGCAGAGCATCTACATGTTAAGTTTGTCATAGTCAAGCTAGCACAACTAACCTACTTCTCTCTCCCTCTCTATTTTTTTTCTTAACACTTTTTCCTGACCTTGTTATCTAACTGTCATAGTGTTGATAATCAGTAGCAAAGCACTTCATTCTTTTTCTTTCACACATCACTTGTACATTTAATATTTAGCACATTAAGTTGACATCTTGACAGCTAAAACCAATCGTAGTCATTGTCGGCAAGCAGTTTATCACCCTCCAGCAGGGAGCTGGAGGGCGTCTTATGTGTGTGATGTCACGTTGAAAAATATTTGAAAAATCGCCATGTTTATATATATATATATATATATATA